>WSUE01000052.1:0-44199 GCA_019633535.1 Tulasnella sp. JGI-2019a | reverse complement strand
CCGATCCGGACCAGAAACTGCTATCGTTTAACGCGTACAGTTGGCATACTCACTGTATACATCAGGTCGCCGGTGTACGCGCTCTTCCCTAGGTGTTTGTTCATGCAGATACTCGCTTCACTCATGCTCCCGGACCTGACCACACACACATGTTCTTGCTATTGTGTCCAAATCATATGCTGCACTTTAGTTCAGGCCCTTGATCCCAACGTAGGAACTTCCCTCACTTACCACAGCGTGCCTGCGTGCTTCCAACCTATACTTCCCTGAATAGCCTTCCTCTGCGGACGTTTCTCCTTGTCTTCTGGCCGCTTACTCCTTTGATCAGGAAGGCATTGAACTCTTGACGCCATTGTCCAGCCCCACACAACGACCCAGAATAGGAAGTACGATACTGGCTGTTTTCCAGTACATTTCAGTTCCTTGCTTCCTTGCTGAGACTCTTAGGAAACATTGAACATCGCCACTCAATTCGAAGGGCGGAGATTCATCGCAGCATCTGTCAGCTCTACCGTGTTGAGGCCAACATCTGTGGGCACTTGGAGATGATATGCTCTGCAAGCTAGCTATGCGTAAGCAAGCCTCGCAAGTTCCCAAATCCGAGCTACTATGAGACCCTGATTAGCATCAATGTCGGGGCCCACTTAGCAAGGGTTTGGTGTCTCTACAAGATTTTCCGTCTTTCGCGGCTTTGTCCACAAGTTGAAGACAGTCTCGACGCCTGAGTTTACTTGCACCCTGTATTGGACACCCCCGATTCTGAAATATTAGTTGAGGAGAGGATTTTGTCGAGGTTGAATGATCGTGTTTCACTGGATGGGATCCGAGAATTCTCCGTTTCCACTGGTGGGAGATAGAAAGGCTGCCGATCTCGTACCGTATAACCACATATGGGGAGATCCGAATAGGATTCTTTAAGCAAGTGTGCTGTCGTTGTCAGAACATGATGGCTGGGGGGATCAATGTACTAAATTCGGTCGGACCGTTTGAAGGAAGGTCGTCAATTATTCGGGTGATCCTGCTGAGGCTCCTGTGGCGACAAGAGCGGGCCCGTCAACCCCACGGAAGCGACCGACAAGGACGGCGGGGCAAGCGCCGCTTGGTGCCGAACGCTCCTAAGTCGGCCTGCCGCTATCCTTTTCCTCACATTTTTGTGTATCCCATCGACGATGATCACGTCCCTTGTTCCCTCAGGCCTCTTCTCTCGACCTTGTCTTCTTCCATTGTCTTCTTAACTGGTTTTCACTCGTTCTTTACCACTGACATCCCATTGATAAAAATGCACCACCTGTTGTGAACCCATGGGATATAAGACTTAGGGGCTAACTATTCTACGGAAAGGCCAGAATCGGGGACGGGCGCTTGCCACCCCTACCATCCACTCATGTAACCTGAACAATGGAGGCGGCGTTAAAGGAGAAGACTCCTGTGGCTTCATAGCACCCTCAACGTCAACACTGGATGCTCCTTTTCAAGACTGTAAATCGCTATGGAGAAACCAGCCCCAGGCGCTCATATGCATCAGAAGTAGGCCGAGCGAGCCGGGGAACTTGTGGGTAAGATGTCTAGAAAATTGTGTAAGTACACGCGTAAACGCGCGAGGTTATACCACCAGAGCCATGCTGGGTGAGAATAGATACCGGGAAGCTGTCTCTTCCTTTAGGCGTGCCACTGATCCGAGCCGAAATGATGGTTCGAGTCCAATTCCAATGCATCACCGATTTGTTTGCAAATGACGTCATAGATTTTGCCAGCGCCCACGCCTCATCTCGTCGCCGTACACATTTCTACGAGCAACTCCGCCTCCCACCTAATCGCATCGATGACCGACAACGCGGAGTCAGAGCCAGAACGCGTATTCTTTTCAGGCACAGGTTCCGAAGATGCTACACTACTCATTCGGCATGTGCAAACAGTGGCCATTGCCAAAGGGTATCAATCCCACGACACGTGGCGGGCTTTATACCTGGTGACGTGCTTGAGGGGAGCGGCTATGCGGTGGTATTTTCGTCTGAGCGATGATATTTTGCACGCCTGGGTTCCACTCTGCCGCTGCTTGCTACATGCCTTCCCTCCTCCGACCGTCCCCGCCCCAGCAGTCACTTCATCGCCGATAGGGTCTCATAGCTCCCCTAATGATTCAATCGCTAGGTATGATACTAAGATATTAACTTCCTTCGGTCAGTGCTAACTATCACGGCCAGCCCAGCGCTCCAAGGGCGGTTGAAGATTTTTATCAGCGGAGAATACTTTGGCTATGTTGCGCGGGAGATGTCTAAGCTCAACCAATATCAAGTATTGTCCAAAGACGCAGGGAAAGCTCTGATCGTGGAGATACCACCAGAAGACCAACTAGGTTGTGCTCGCTGGAACATAAAGCTCATTGTAAGCTTCCTCGCCGCACACGTCCTTAAGATAGTTATCTAATAAGCCAATTCAGAATCCAATTCCGCTGGATTCTGAATGTATATATCTTGGACTTGTGGACCGCGATGATACCCACGGTAAAGCAACCTTTATGGTGCAGTGCTCATCAGGTGATCATACAAATTTGGTAGTATTCGGTTTCGATATTTTGGACTAAAGCAATTCTCATATTTCTCGATAGACGATCCATCGATGAGCAGCGACTGCGCGATCACAAGGGCCTGGGGTATTCGAAATGGGCAAGAGTTGTTCGCATCTCGAACTTCTAAAGATCATTGTGCGTAAATATGATGCGTTGCCGAACTGGTATGATACTGACCCCCTGAACGTCAATCCTCATACTTAGCTCTGATGGTGCTACACGGAAACATCGGCTCCCGTTGGCAGGCAGGTGCTCATAGACTCACGTTCTCACAATATCAAACCGGTCCTATCACTGTGAGTGAATTGCTCTGAATCCGATTGTCCATGAATCTGAAATCATTCAAATCCATACCTTCTCATCAGGAGCTTTTCTTTGAACCAATATGACTTGTCATTGGCTCTCGGGTCGGTTTGTCATTCGTCGTCACTCTTCCCTCATCTACAACGCGGAGAAGTGCGTGCATATATATCATCTTGCCGATTTGGGCTAGGATTCGCCGCCGTTTGGTGCACATGTTTGGCACACTCTTCGTAAGCATCAGCTCGCCCATGTGCGCGCGCTTCCAAGCGTTAGGTACTCCGCTGAGTTCATACTCCCAGCCCTGACCTCACACACATATATTTGCTCCCGAGAATCGCCCTCAAAGAATTGTCGCTGCGGTGCATTTTGAGCTAGTTCTCAACCCCTAATCCCAAACCCCTTCACTTTGATGCAAAGTTATTCTCGTGTCGAGCTGAATGAATGACAGACGATCACCGATCATCATGCACATAATTGAACCATCGATGTTCAATCTATTCCGGAGCTGTGGCCTATTAGTTGTTAGATTGATATTGAGTGGCTTCTTCCAAGTGCGCGCATCACGCGGGAGGCATGGTTGCTGATTGCAGCGCGTAAACGAAGACGTCATCATAATCCTACTGAAGTAGGCACTGTTATATCTGTAGCCACTTTCGTGAAATCTTGGAGGAGGGGTTCAAGGAACGCATGCATATGGACGATTGCTATTCCTACGTTTATTTAAACAAGGTACGCGTTGCTTAGCCGACTATGGCGCCTCAGCCTTATGTACATCATTCCGCGCCCTACCTTCTAGTTTTCTGGTGGGACACTTTCATTTTGATTTAGTTGGCGAATCAACATACGGCAACACATGGATCACGTTTTGGATCAGAGCTCTGACCAACTGCATTGCATCCACCGGCGCCAAAACTTCGATGAAAGATCCGATCAAAATGCTCATAGGCGCGAGATTATGAAGAAAATGTGCTACAGAGAGACGAGCTTAGCCGTTCTACTGAAGAACCGTCAACGCCAATAGTGGCGCAACCTCTTGTGGGTGCCTCGGCACTTCAAAGCGCTTTCACGACGACATCAACCTCGTTCATCGACCATGGGCCATCTGCGAGCCTCAGACTCTCCACTTCCAAGACCTCAAGATTCGGACATAGTACCGCCAACCATTGCGCGAAAGGCCAGAAGGTTGATTCGTTGAGACCAAGATGCCGGAACGTCAGGTGTTTCAACGCCAGAAGTTGTTTTCCTGCACTCGAATTCCGTGCAACTCTCTTCCCAAAATTACTATCCTGAAGTGTCACACAGAGTGGTTCGAGGTTTTGGGCGTTTGGTGACATATCTAGGAGAGTCGATGGAGTCGTCGAGCAAGTACATATGGGCCATAGTCGAGATCCTTAACACATTACGTGCTAGTTGCCGCAGTTACAGTCTCCACGGTATGCTTCCAGACCTTCTCCCTCGCCTCGTCATCCCCAAAGTACGCCTTTCCTTGAAGATCGTCTCCCTTTGGATCGCATCTGAAGGCTCCCCCTTGCGTCTTGGTCGGACCATTACCGGTGATTCCGTTTAGCAGCGCGAACAACTGATACTCGCCCGCATCTGCTGGTGATGTGGCCACGATTGCATATAACCCATTCAAAAGCGGGCGTAGCAGCCAATGGGTTTGGCGGAAGACTGAGGTACGAACCAGTCCAGGGAAGGTGTGTACGAAGCGAATTCCAGGTGCAATAGATGTGAATTTCTAAGCCGAAGATAATAGTCAGACGACAGTTACAGCTGTGAGCTCAAAGAAGAATATACCTCGAAGGCCATATCGGTATATGTGGGTCCGCTTCCCATCACGTTGGTGAAGGAATACGTCTTCTTGAGACCCAAGTCATCCAAGTCGATTTTCTGGCCGTTCCCTGCCGCTAGGACGCTCAGGACGCTCACATCCTCTCCAGCGTCTCGTGCGGCTGTTAGCGATGGGAGCAGATCATTGATGAACTTCCACCGGCTGTAATAAGAGATCGCGAGGTGCTTGTCGATCCCTGCAGCAGTCTCATCCCGACCGCTAAGGTTGAAGTACCCGGTGGAGAGAACGAGGAAGTTGATGCGCGGGTGGGAGGAAAGGAGCGATCGAGTGGTGAGTTGGACTTGATCCATGTCTGTTGCATCTTCGATCTCGATGAATTCGTGCTTGACGGAAGAGGATGGTGGGGAGGGGAACCCGGCGATAAGGGCTGTGGCTGCGGACCGGGATCGGCCGATGACGATGATATTGGCATTCCCATTGGTGTAGCGTGCAAAAGCAGCAACCATAGCAGCCCCTACTCCAGAAGTACCGCCAACAAAGACAGCAGTCGGGATGTATATCGGCTTGTAGGATGCATTGGAGGTGCGTGCGACAGACAGGGATGGCATGGTTCAATGATGGATGATTGGGGAAGTGGATTGATGGAGTTCGATAAGTATACTATATTGTAACTTGGTAATGTGGCGGCACTTCCAAGTCGCTTTATAGACCTGGCGATAGGTTCGAAGCTTACTGGACTATGATCAGCGCGTAATATATTTCCGCGGAGGAAACGGCGGCCGTGTTGCTTAGTAACAAGAATCAACTGAAGTCAGGATCCACATGGATTGATCATGATCAAGCAATGCACTGTATGAGTTAGTAATGGGAATCCCAGATAAGGCCTGCGGTAGGGCCGCGCAAGCACGGCGGAGCCCGCTACCCACACGATAATTTATCTGCCTGGTCGACGTTTTTTTTTGTTGACATGGATTGTGTTGACTAGCTGCTACTACTGACTACTGTATGACATTGCAGTCGGCCATTAGACGGAAATCCTACCCCCGTCAATATCGGTTTGAGCGACGCATATCAGAGAGTCGCGTTCTCTAAATCATGTAAGCCATGGTTAATACTGTACCCGCACGACAACTTTGAATGGGCATGTGACATGCGACACTCCGATAACTTCGGATGGCAGCCATGCGACATGCGACACTTCGGATCGTGAAGAAGGATGATAAGGAAATGAGCAATGGTGGGGAGGTGGCTGAGGCTCCAGGGGGCCTTTGATGCGTTCACAGCTAAGGGGCAATGAGGAAACCAGAACCAATAAAGATTAAGTCCATTGTATTCATTAATGCTCTAAACTGATATTTGGCAGTTATGTCGCACAGAATTACAACTTCGGACGACATTGGGCAAAATTTCGGATCGGATGGCCCTGTGCGACACGCGACATCCGAAATGGTCGTGCGGGTACAGTATCGGCATCTGCACGTTGCAACCCATACACTAACACAGATCAGTCCGTGATACATGAAGCACTTCAAATTCATGATGGTGATTGCACTCTTGCGGGATTGTGGAATCAGATACAGCAGCTGACAACTCATGTCCGAAGATGAATGTATGCTCGGCATGAGCAGGGGATTTAGTGCTATCCCCAAATTCATTGGCTACTGCACTAAACTCGAAGCATCGACCATAAGGATATGCTTAAGCAGAACATGATGAGCCTCGTATGTTGTGACCGAGTCTCTAAATGGTATCTCATCACGAGATGAACTCTCCATAAGATTACGATTGCTCGTTAAAATATGACATCTATCATTCCTATCAAGGAAGTGCTTATATAAAGCCGGTATAGTCGCGATGCTTTGCACACGAGATTCGGATCGCATTGACGAAAGCAAGAAATGGACGTGAAGAATTGGAGCGGTCGAGGTGCGATGCGATGGAGGTCATCAGACCAGTCATGGGTTTCGGGTTTTCCACTATGTGATGGTCTAAAGAACGCCGCGTGCTTTATTACGGCTTTCGGATTTGCTATGACTTCTTTCTAAGCGAATTTCAGGGCTAACAGGCGACAAAACCCGCTACCAAGGTAGCGGGAATTAATAAGCGCAGAAGTGGCTGAAAAGGGGAAAGGGGGATCTTTCAAAACAAAACAAAAAGGGTTTGCGCAACAGCAAATTCGTCACAAACAACATTGCGTCATCCGTTTATAAATAGGCGAACCAGATATCCCCTGCAATCGCCAGGCCTCCGGGGATGCTTCATTCCCACTTTCCATATATTATCCATCACTGTGGAACCACGGTTCCAATAATGACCTCCTGATCTCGGGCCAACATTGTCATACATTCACGTCCGCCAATTACTGCCTCCTTCAGCAGCGGACTGCGACGCATGAATTTGAGTATCTCCCTCATCGAGGCGGCTTCTATGTCAGCATTGTCAGGCCTCGAGAACTTTATCTTCAGGCTCTGTAACGCAGGTATTGTAGCGCCCTGCAACAACGCAATAGTAAACTCGGCATCTCGACACTCGATGGAGAGTGTCTTCACATGTGGGAAGGTGACAGAGTAGTGTTGCCTTCCAATGCTACGACGACGTTCGTTTCCCCAGAGTACAATGTTTTCCAACCGAGAGCAGGATGAGAGACACCTCCAGCTTTCGTGATTGATGAGGCCTCTGAGTTTCAAAGTCCTCATCTGAACAAACGCGGAGTAGTCGGAGGAAAGTGAATTCGTGTGGTTCTCGATGATGACGGTGTGGATTCGAGGTGCGACGTGGGTCATGGATTGGATGTTGTCTTTAACCACCCGTTCGGTCACGCCGTAAAACGCGAGGGTGAGCTCGTTAAGCCGAGGCCCGACTAGGAGATGGAGTAGAGGTGTCCAGCGCTCCATGTCCGCGACCTCGTCCGACAATTCACGCCCATCGATGTTCAGCCTTAGCGATAGCAGATTCGGGCAAATTGGCCCGCCAAGAGGGTCTATGAGTTGCATGATAATGGCGGAGGTAACTTTCCAGGTGACGTCAACGAAAAGGCGGGTAATCTTTCCGGCATACTGAAGCCGGGAATCCCATTGCTCATGGCATATGACTTTGCAGTTGGCAATTATCGGTAGTAGATCCTAGATTTATGTATCAGTAAAGCAACAGTTAACCATTATCAGATAGCTTACCGAGTCTGTCCAGATTTGCAGTTCCTTGACCGTACATTCCACCAATGGAGCCAGAAACCAGCTCAATATTATGTTTGAGTTATTCCATGCCGTAGAAATGGCTGGCCAGCTCCAAGCCTTGCAAACGAGAGCTGCGTTGAGAAGATCATTGGCGCCGAGTTCTTCGAAAACTAGTAGCCGAATCTCTGGCAAATTTAGTGCATCAGGGCTGCCCAATCGTAGATTTTCGGGAGCCGTCAGTGACGTGACTTCGACTTGCGATTGTAGCCTTGCTATAAAGGAGTAGAGGATAGGGTAAGGGGACTCCCAGATACAGAACAGTCACGTTTTGCTCACACGTTTTCAACACACGCTGTATCCGGAAGGCGAATACTCATATATATCTACTTAAGTCCATGGTATCTCGGTCAAAATGCGTATACAACGCGCCCAGGCAGGTGACATCAAAGGATGCGAACGGTGGTCGCTAAGCCGGGTCAACTTCATAGCTGCAATCGCCTCGTCCAATGTAGTGCTGAAGACCCTTGCTTGAGTCGAGAGAATCCGTGCCTTCCACATACGAAAACGCTTCGATCGAGGTGAAGGCATGTCCAACAACCTAATTACAAGTCCTGAAGCGCAAAAGCATGCGGTAGGTGGCTGAAAGTGCATTATTAAGACCTTGTACTCCTTGTCTAAAGTACACCCACTTCACGAAAGGAACCAAAAATTACACCACTCCACAAAGTGCGGTTTATACAGTTTATGGATACGATCCGAAGCAATCACATGCAAGCCCTATATATAATACTGAAGCCTTAACCTTCTACATGCTAGTTGCCGCAGTGACAGTCTCCACAGTATCCTTCCAGACCGTCTCCCTCGCCTCGTCATCTCCAAAGTACGCCTTCCCTTGAAGATCGTCTCCTATTTGAGCGCACCTGGGAGCTCCCTCTTGCGTCTTGGTTGAACCATTACCGCGATTCCGTTTAGTGGCGCGAGCAACTGATACTCGTCGGCATCAGCTAGTGAGGTAGCCACGATTGCATATAGAAGCGGGCGTAACAGCCAATAGGTTTGGCGGAAGACTTGGGTGCGAACCGGCCCAGGGAATGGGTGGGCGAAGCGTATACCGAATGCGATAGATGTGATTTTCTAAGGCGAAAGATGACAGCCAGACAACGGGTACATCATGCGAACTTAAAGAAGAACATGCTTCAAAAGCCATATCGGTATATGTGGGCGAGCATCCTATCGTGTTGGTGGTGGAATACGTCTTCTTGAGACCCAAGTCGTCCAAATCGATTTTCTGGCCGTTCCCTCCTGCTAGAACGCTCACGTCTTCCCCAGCGTCTCGTGTGGCCGCCAGCGACGGGGAGTAAGTCATTTATGAACTTCCACCAGCTGTAGTAAGATATCACGAGGTGCTTGGCGGTCCCCCGCAGCAGTCTCATCCCGACCGCCAAGGTTGATGTGCCCCGGTGGAGAGGACGAGGAAGTTGATACGATGGTGGGAGGAAAGAAGCAATCGGATGACGAGTTGGACTTGATCTATGTCCATCTTTGGATCCGTGCTTGACAGGAGAGGATGGTTGGGGAGGGGAACCTGGTGATAAGGGTTGTGGCTGCGGAACGGGATCGGCCGATGACGATGATATTGGCATTCCATTGGTGTAACGTACAGAACCAGCAGCCATAGCAGCTCCTACTCCAGAGGTACCGCCGACAAAGACGGCAGCCCGATTGTAGAGTTCTATATTGTGACTTTGTAATAGAGGTAGCATTTCCAAGTCGCTTAATAGACCCAGCAATAGGAGTGAGGCCAGGATCAGTGCGTCATACATTTCTGTGGAAACGGACGTGTTGAGGCTTAGTAACAAAATTCAACTGAAGTTAGGATCCACCACAGATTGATCATGGCCAAGGAATGTATCATGTCAGTAATGAGACTAATAAGTGCAGAGGAATGGCTGCGGGTAACAAAGCGAAGGGGAGGAAGATCTTTTTGAAGAGGTGGCATAACAATAAATAGGTTACAACCAACATTCCGTCATCCGAAACGCGCCTCATGTTCCATCTATCACTTCCCGAAGTCCGCTTCATGCCGAGTATCCATCACTTGGCCCGATCTTCAAGTGGAACCTCGGTTCCAACGTTGACCTCACCATCTCGAGCCAACATTGTCATATATTCACATCCATCAATCACCGCCTCTTTCAGCAGTAGGCTGCGACGCATGAATTTGAGTACTTCTCTCAGTGAGGCAGGTTCTATGTCAGCATTGTTAGCCCTCGAGAACTTTAGCTCCAGGCTCTGCAACACAGGCATTGTGACCTCCCACAACAACGCAAGAGTAATGTCACCTCGACGCTCAATGTAGAGTGTCTTCACGTGCGGGAAGATGACAGAGGAAGATTGTCTTTCAATGTTACGACCACGGATGTTTCCCCAGAGTACGATATTTTCCAACTGAACGCAGGATGAGAGACGCCTCCAGCTTTGGTGATCGATGTGACCTTTAAGTTTCAAAGTCCTCATCTGATTGAACGCGTAGTAGTCGGGAGAAAGTGAAACCGTGGCGTTCTGGATGATGACGGTGTGGATCCGAGGTGCGACGCTCGCTATGGATTGGATGTTGTCTTCGACCACTTGTTCGGCCCCGGTGTAAAACGTGAGGGTGAGCTCCTCAAGCCCAGGCCCGACTAGAAGAGGGAGTGGGTGTGTCCAGCGCTCCATGTCCCCGACCTCGTCCGACAATTCGCGACCATCGATGCTCAGCCATAGCGATAACAGATTCGGGCAAATCGGCCCGCCAAGAGGGTCTATGGTCTGTGTGATGATGGCGGAGGCGACCCTCCAGCTGACGTCAACGAAAAGGCGGGTAATCTTTCCGGCATATTGAAGCCGAGAATCCAATCGCTTAGGGCATATGACTTCGGAGTTGGCAATTATCGGTAGTAGATCCTGAAGTTACGTGTTAATAAAATAAGAGTTGACCACCATCAGACGGCTTACTGAGTCTCGCCGGTATCGCAATTGCTCGATCGTACAGTTCACTAGTAGAGCCAGAAACCAGCTGAGTTGTATGTCTGAGGTCCTCCATGCCGTAGCAATAGCGGGCCAGCTCCAAGCCTTACAAACGAGAGCTGTATTGAGAAGGTCGTTGGCGCCGAGTTCTTCGAAAACTTGTAGTCGGATCTCTGGCAAATTTAGTGCATTGGGGCCGTCCGATTGTAGAGCCATTAGTGAGACGATGGCTTCGGATCGCGGTTGTAGCCTTCTATAAAGGTGTGGGTGGTGGCAGAGGACTCGCACGCTCTCAACACATAGGTATGATGCCCAAATGGAAACCCCCGTCTATGTCTATTAAAGGTCCATGGTGTCTCAATAAAATGCGTATACGACGCGCCTCAGCAGGCAGGCGACGTCAAAGGGATGCGAACGGTGGTTGCTAAGCCGGCTAGTGACGTTTCCTTGTACTTGTGGCTCATGTCTGTCGCAGTCAACTTCATGGCCGCGATCGCCTCGTCCAACGTGACGCTGAAGACACCGTCAGATGCCATGGCCAATTGGCCCGCGGTGATTGCTTTGACAGCTATACGGTTGAAGGGACACAATGTCAGCTCTAATGTCCCTACGGCTTCTTGCGCAACCACACACCTCCTAGGGAATTCCGCTCCTGCAAATGGGATGTAAAACATCAGTATCGTAAAACGAATCCCTACTCTCTGGACTTACGATGCAAGGGACCTATCTACAAGTTATTCAATCCGAGTTTATGAGCATGTCTACTGGAGAGAGACTAAAAGAGTGCGCACCTGAACCAATCCATCCAAAGGATCACATGTCAGTCCCAACGAGTGTTCGATTCCAATCTCAGCCGCTTGTGTGATGATCCGGGGTGAAGCTCCCATCGTAGCAGCAAATCCGGCGGCCTGCATGACCCGCGTCTTTATTGTCAGCTCGAAAACACATCAATAATCGGAAAGATATCTCTTACAGCCATGGCACAAGCCACACCGACCTCCGCCATGCAACCTCCCTCAGCAGCTGAAATCGTTGCACCTCGCTTGAAGAGCATCCTTTTGTTGACGGTGAGTAAAACGAAGAGGTTGAGACCATTGGTAGAGGAAGGTTACGTACCCGATAGCAGCAGCAGTCAATCTGACCGAAGGTGAAGTGAGTGACCCGATACAAGAAGCATGGGCCATACATAAGCTTACAAGAACGTCATAATGTCGGTTTCCGGATCCTCGCTGATAAACTCAACAATATACTTGAGGACCTACGACCAACCATCCCCATCAGTAAGGCACTGCCTTGAGAAAGAGGAAGAGAGTTGTACCGCAGGTATGACTCCCTTGAAATATGGTGAAACCAGCGTCTCGTGTCAGCTAGGCGGTATGCGTAGGTCATACAAAACATGCGAAGGGATTTACAGATGCACCTGGAACGATGACATTGGAAGGTTAGATAACAGCGCCTTAGAATCTGTGAGATGAAACGTACCATTTGTAGGACTTGTAACGATGCGACCACCTGCAGCGTTCACCTCGTTCACAGCTTAGAGGTGTACCGAGTCATCGAACTGCTTCACGTCTGGTCTGTAAAAGAACGATGGCTTACCGATCGCATAACATGATAAGAAGTCAATACCAGGGAAGATAGTCTTGCGCTAAATATACAATATCCTTCGTCAGTAGTATGCCTTCCCGTAAACGGGCCTCGGAGATTGTGTTCTGTCCTTACACTTGGCATCGGAGGGACATCATGATCGAAGGAGCCTATTATTCTCGGCGGCCGAGCTTTCAGTGTCGGAGTCGAATTGGTGGTCGAGAGACTACCAAGGGCCTGGCCTTGTGAAGGTCCGGCCATAAAGCGTTGGTTGGCTGGTGACATGTCGGCACCGGAGATGGTTCCAAAAGGTGGGTGTGCGAGGCCAGGATAGAATCTGTGAATTCCCAGGTGCATAAGCTCAAGAACCTCGAAGGGAAAGATGGGTCAAACCCAACATACCCTCGCATCAGCCGCTTATATAGGTTGGGTGCCCTCCTAGCGACCTGCATTCGGCCAGGTAGTACTGTTTCCGTAGTCGATACCCCTGTCCGGATACACTCGTCCATCACTCCCCAAATCTTTCGGATGTTCTTTCTGATCTGCGCAGGGGTGAGATAATGCCGTTCGTTGTCGTACACAATCTGGGCGATGGTTTTCTGATGGAAAAATTCATGACGAAATGAGAGTTAGGCAAAATGTAGAGTTGGGTCTGATATTGACTAGCATTATGCTTTTGTGTGAGCGCGAGCAAGGATTCGCCAGAGTGGAAGAGGTTCGGCGGATGGGAGGATATGACTGGCATTGGACCACTGGTCTCTCCGCTAGTCGAGCTTCTGGTTGGGGCGTTGGTCGATCGAGCGAGCCGAGCGGGGTCCACGTCCTGCGATAAATATGCAACAATAAGCCATTTGTCATAGAGCATTGCTAGGTAGCGAGCTACTTGCCCTCTTGTTGATACCCATGTAATATAGATTCTCATCCACTACAAATAATGTAGCGTCAGTGATGGTGTGAAGCGCGAGGGTGCCACAAGAGTTGAAGTGTCACCTTTCGTTTTCTCGTTAACAACGAAGCCACCTCCCACACTAGGGGATTCATTTTTCAACGCCAATGCTTGCGATTTCTAGCTTTCCGGTCATACCTGAAATACTCGTTTGTCGCCAACAGTTCTCCCTCCGGTCCGAACACACTGAATCGCATGCCATTCGGATGAGTCTTGAGCACTTGATCGAATTTCCACACCATATCCTTATCCATGTTGTATTTGATCTTCTTTTTCCCATTCAAGAGGAGGACCTTGTTCTCCAGTATACTCTTGTATCGACTGCCAATGGTGTGTGTATCGATCGTCTCCGGGTCTCCGCCTTGAAAGCCCATCATAAGCGCCTCTGGTGTGGCGTGTCCTTTACCTGTGGCGGCCAAGGATCCATATCTGGAGAACGAAAAACAATCCAGTGGCATCAATAAACAACTTCCGCCGAGGAAAGCTGGGGAATGGCTTTACAGGGTCACCTTCAGGGTCTCGACCTTTTCGAGTAAACCGAGGTCTTCCAAGTCGACGATGAAGATCTTGGCAGCCCGCATCGGCCCCACGGTATGCGAGCTAAATAAGTCACCGGAAGAGAAAAAAGGCGTCAGGAGTGGCGGTGTAGGTAGTGCGGGGTCACTTTTACGTGGCAGGGGAGAGCAAAGATAACAAACCTGCTGGGTCCAACACCGATGGAAAAAAGATCAAAGGCAGAAATGACGGCGTGTTCTTTCGCCGGTGGTCGTCGGGTGGCACCTCCAGCATGGGCAGTACGGCGCGTATTAGATGAGATGGTCCGAGAATGGCACGGGAGATGGTCAGTAGTTCTCGACGCGATTGTTGTCGGCGTCGTCAACGTCAGGGGCTTCGCAACATGCCTATTAACAGTAAAGCGTTTGGAAGCCGATCGGAGCATGAGAGCTAGACGTAAGAGGTGACTCTGACGGGCTGTCGATGGTTGATCAAGAAGTTGAAACTCCCGAATTATTGAGGTCCGAAAGAAAGGCGCCCTGGTCGGCAATTACCGGCCCAACATTCCCATCTTGACCACCACCTCGTGGCGTGCGCCGTTACTGTATCGTTCGTACTATATGATGGCTACTGCGACTACCAGTGGGAGCAAGACAACTAGTGGTAAAGAAAAGTCCGCGAAACACCCCCGGTTGGAGTGGGAATTGAGTTGGGAGCATGCTCTTGGATTAGCGGAGGACACACCAAGGTTAGTCCTCGACGGTCGCGACGAAGGTTTCTGGGATGATTGACTGGTTCTCGATCCACCAAGACCTGTCGCATGGTCAAAGACAAATACTATCTTCTTCGCCCATCCATCCTTGCCCCGTGTGTGTGGACGTTACATCCACCCTCATGCCTCTTTACCGTCGAACACATTCGAGCTCTCTGTCCCTCCGCAACTGCTGCTGAGCCCATCTCCATGCGGCCCTCCGACCATAATCTCTCTTGCTCCAAACGACGCTTGGCTATTTGCGTACTTTCCATCATCCATTTTAAACGACGGCGACGGGGTTGCATGCATATACCAGGGCGCTTCAGTGCCAGGCGTGTGGTCTATCACTCATCTCTGGCATGTTCAACGTGGGAACGGAGTCGTATCATGTCGGTGGCTTGGACATCCTAGGGAGGTCAGCTCAGTCGCAATATTTCTCCGTTCAGTTTACCTTAGGGACTCACTGAACGCGGTATATGTTTTTAGTGGGCTGTCTCATCCGACGAGAGAATGCCCCATAGACAGCCTCCGATTGGGATGCACGCCAACAGGCCGCCGATGCTGCTTATAGCGACCCAGTCACATCACATCGAATTGCTTTGCCGACCGAGCGGCCAGGTCCAATCATCGCCCTTCGTTCATATGAAAGCACCGCTCTACACACCATGGGGAACGATGGTTGATGGACCGCCCATACCGCAAAGCTCTTCCGTGTCTCAAGGTGGCTCCAGGGTGTGCATCAGAGCCGTTATCGGTTTCAGTGCTAATAGTAAGCCTTTATCAACCTCCACAAACTGGCGTAGACAGTTCATAACATGCGTCCTCTCAGACCAATCGATAATTGTCGCCACTTGGTCGAGGCTCCTCCCAGCATGGAGTTTCTCCGGCCTGCTCGATGGCCCTGACTTCCACCTGTCCACAAAGGCATCACCTCCGTTTCCGGACAACTCCTCGTGGGAGAGTTGGGGAGATGAAGGCAAAATCTGCCTGACTGAAGTCGTCCTTGACTATAACTCCGTAAAACCTACGAAGCCGGGCGAGCCTATCAAGTCGAGCGAGCCCAGTATGTTAAATGAGCATACTTTGACCTTATTGTGCTAAGCTTCTTTCTCTCCTTCCCTCGAAGCTCTTGAAACAATACCGATGCCCGCAATATCTGTCAATACGATGGAAAGCAATATGGACGAAGAGGATGGCGTCGAACCAGCCTCGGCCTTGCAACTTACCCATCTTGAGTTTATGACGTCCCCTCCGCGTCGCAGTCGCAACACATCGGTGGAGGTCAAGAAGGAACTCGTTGAAGATGTAACGATGGACGAAAACGGAGCCAATCAGGGAGCCCAGTCTGATGATGACAACAGTCAGGCCCTTCACCTTATCGCCAGCTTCATAGATTTGAATCACTGTAAGCGATTGTGTCCTTCTCCCTCTTCCTCTCATGGTCGAGTCTCATATTTGACCCCCAAGATAAAACTCCTCCAAAGTCGGTTCTTAAGGTATGGAAACTAGGACATGAGGTAGTTGGAGGCGATCAGGGGATGAGCCCCTACGTTCCAGGCTCCGGATCGCAACCCCCGGATCGAGAGATTGTGAGTCTTGTTTACCCCCGCCTTTCAATTCTGACATTGAGCTTCCGTCCGTGCTTGTTATTTATCAGGTGAGCCATCTACTGGCCTCGCGCACACTCGACACGTGCATTGTATCAATCCTACAGCGACAACCTTTGAGCTATGGCCAACAACTACTCCTCGGCACGATTAATCTCAAGGGCAACATATCATTGGGTAGCGATGAGGGACCTATTGGCTCTCTCCGAGTAATAAACATGTGGGTAATGGTGGACCAACGTCAGCTTGGGGACGCAGCAGGCTCACCAGCGTCGCTGTTATGCTTCATAGGGATTTAGAAGATGATGGGGCTTATAAAGAAGTCACTTTATACGGTGGAAGGCAGACTGTCACTCAAAATTGTAAGTGAATCTAATTACAGAGGTACTACAGCTGCCTTCAGCTAAATTCTTATACTTGAAAAAAAATCTTCTTGACGTATAGTGCCCGCGCACATCGCGTTATCGCCGAGCCGGATCCTGGGAGCATTGACTCCCAATGGCCATCATTCATCAGAGTTGAAAATCATCAGGACGCCAACTCTCAAAGCCCATAAAAGTGAGCGCAAGAAGCCTTAATGCCCCACCGTCTGAAAACGACCTCACTGTAACTCGCAACCCATAGCAAACTCCAGTCAACCACTCACAGAAGATACCTCTATGGAGAGCCAAGAAACGCTTAGGGATCTGGACCGGGATGGCAGCCAAAACCCCGTACAAACTGCACAGCATCAGCAACATGCATTAGCAGCTCCCATGGCGCTGTCGATACTTCGCAACTGCGACTTGACAGATGCTATCCGAGCCTTCTGGTCTGAAGCAGACGCTTCGGTGGATAGTGCAACTAAGCTCCTCCATGACGTGGCGGATACCCTGGAGACCGCCTTGCCAGGGCCAACAGCCAGAACTGGCTCTGGGGTTGACTTGAAAGAGGGGGCCTTAGGTGGCTCCGATCGCGGCCTATCACCCCTAGATCCACGGATGATTGGCCTAACGCTCGGACTCTTCAAGTATGCCATTCCCTCGACATATATTGACTGATGTTAACCCATTCCTATTATGTTTTAGAGCTGCTCCTGACCCAAAGATTGCCGAGAGATGGCCTGTAGCATCATATCTCATTCTCCTCCGAAGCGCGAAAGATGCATTCGTGGAGCTGAAGCCCATTTTCTCTGCCAACGACTTCTCGACATCAAATGAGACGCGTGCGTTTTGCATTCTTTAGCTCTATTCATCACCCGAAGCTACAGCTAACTCGATCATATGTTATTAGCGCCGCTGACGAAGATGATCGGCTTCACCAAGCGCTACGTTGAAGTATGTGAGATGTTGGTCAAAGAAGCTATCATATGGGAGGCATGGCGGGCATGTGGCGCAGATCGGATGGATGCGGGTCTAGAGCAGCAAGAAAGTAGGTCTTCTCATCCCGTTGAGATGGAGTGCATAGTACGTGGTGATTAACGATCGACAATACATTGCATCCAGGCGATGCGGGTCCCGAGCCCTCGGGCGCTCTGATCTGCTTCCTTCATCCCGAGGCCCTGGACCTCCTCATTGACGTCCTCAGCTGCATTAAGGGCATGCTGACTCACCTTACGCAGGTTAATCACATCATGAAGAAACCTGTAGCAGCAATCATGGGCGACGCGAAGGTGGACTTCGAGATTTTCGTGGTCGTGTCGAACGAGATTAGCAAGACGCTTCAAGCAGGTATGACAAGAAGGATTGAAACGCCCGCTATAACCAACCTTCTGACGTAATTTTCAATCGACCACGCGTTCTCTTCTTTTAGACCCTTTAAAATATGCGGATCATCTGCGAGACGCCCTACTCTCTCTATCTCTTCCGTTGGGACTTCGGCCATTGGTCAATACCTGCACTGAGCTGATCAACAAGCGCCCCGGACTCTCTCAGAAACTCTCTCTCCTCGTTCCATCATTGAACTTCCCGGATTTCGATGACCAGGATGGGAAGATGACGGTGACGACGACAACCACCAATAAGTTTGCGTCTGTTCTCGGACCGAAAGCGGGAGAGCCAAATATGCCTCCATTGAAGGTCTGCAACCGATGTGGTGAGATGAGTGAAACGCAGCTTCACGATCTGATGAGCCCAACTTTCTATGGGGCGTACGTGCGCAAGTGGCGGCGGCAGTGTTATTGTGGTGGCTTTTGGGTGATTGACCGGCTGTCATGATGGGTGATGATCCAGTTGTTATATCCTAGATGAATGAATGATACCGTGGATACACTCCGTCTATGCTGCATGCGCGCCAATGGCAACACGAAATATAATCTAAACGTTCAATTAACTTGCTACTAGCCTACAAATTAACAATTTGGAAGGGCGGTAGAGACACGGGCTGGTGCAGGTGATGGTCACATACCATGTATTACGGCAATTCTAATCTATTTCTATTGAGCTCTGAGTAGGGCAGATTCAATCAAAAGTCTTGGGATGTAACCCCCTTTTTCTCCTTCTGTTCATCCTTGAGCTGCTTCACCACTCCCCTTCCAGCTGCCAGACCCCCAGTCTGACCGGCAACAAGCGCCAACACGTCAGCAGCGATCATCAAACCCGTATACCCCTTCCTCGCTCTCGCTTCCAATACCGGACCCAACGCAAACGCGACGAGGGCGAGGTTATGGCGTTTCGCAGCAGTCTCGATGGCATCCACCGCGGCGATGAATTCAGGCTCCGGCCCACCGAATCCCAGGGGGAGGCGCATGGAGAGCCGGAGGTCGGCGGTGCCGACCATGATACCGTCAACTTCAGAGGTTCCAGGTCAGCTAGGAGTCATTCACACACTTTGCGGAATATTAACTTACTTCCTGGAACAGCGGCAATCTCCTCAGCATTCTTCGCTCCAATATCGGACTCTATCTGCATGATGATCGCGGCGTTGTTGTTGTATACGTCAAGGAGGGAGCTACCCTCGGGGGTGCCGTCGGTGAAGCCGTATGCTTGGGGGAAGGGGGGAAAGGACCGGTTGCCGATGGGACTAAAGCGGGCAGCAGAGACGGCGTGTCGGGCTTGTTCGGCGGTTTCAGTCTGGATAAAGCCGCCGGTATGTCAGAAAGTTAAAGCCATTAGTATGCAAGGGACGGGACGAACGTGAGGCAAGATAATGCCCGCCGCGCCCGCATCAAGCGCCCAGGTGATCCATTCATGGCCGTGCGTCGGCATTCGGACGACAGCTGCCGTAGCTCCCTCAGAATAGTAATTGATGGTCTTGATGAGATCTGTCATCAAGTCGGGACCCATGGGCGTATGCTCCGCATCGATGAAAGCCCAGTCGAAGCCGAGCGTCGCGGTGATCTTTGCAGCTTGAACCGTTGGTAGGGACAAACCAGTTCCTAGTAAGACTACGCCTACAAAGAACGTTCCAGGTCAAAAACTGCACACAAACGCCATCATCTGCCATATGTGCTAACCAGTCCTGAGAGCATCCCTAAAACGAGGGGGCTGGTTCAGACTGTTGGCGCGATAGTCTTCCATGTTGAGTTCCGCTTTTGGTGGTAAGGGAATTCCGAACGTCTGCGCCATGAAGGTAGTTCCGCGTGCGGGTCTAGGCTGGTAAGTGGTAGCAACAGCCATTGAGTCTTTGGGATACGGTTGCTGAGAAAGTTGGCAGGAGGATTGCTGAATGTAGTTGGATAGGATGCTGTTGGTGGACACCCGTCCAAATCCATGCCAGTATTTATAGCTGCAAGCATTGTTGGCATGATCAAGCATCCGTGCTTGGAATGGAAGGTGGAGGCATACCTGTACATAGCCGTCTAAACCGAGTACCAACATGGGAAACAGTTGGAAGACGAGAACTCGCGGTGACTGTTATCCATGCCCTTCGGTCAGCGACCGAGTGGAGGATCACTACTCACATTCGTGCGTGCACACAGGAGTTAGATGTGTCAGTCACCGACTCACGGGGTTAAGGCGGAACAAATGCACCGTGTCCTCCACTTACGCCTATGCTCACGGCTCTAATTGGTGATGCTTCCACGATGGGACCTCCGAACTCGGTCATTTCTAAGAAAGGCGGGCCTCGTCTGCTGTGATGTGTCCATCCGTTAACTTGATTTAGAACCCCGCGATCGGACTCAGATGCCTTGCCACCTTTGTACCTTGGTACAAGCGATGGGATGCGACATCGAGAATAGCCCCAGAGAGAAATCGGCGAATTTATCTGCACCTTGCTCAACGCCATCCCTTTGGGCAGCTACCAGTTGGATGATGATCACGCCTCAGGTTCTCCACCAATCGCGATAAACTTTATTACAATTGACATAGAATCTAGAGGCTGGCGGTAAGCTACTTCGACTCTGACTAGGAGTTCTCGACGGCTAGCTTTCTTGAACCTGGCCCGGGCCCCATCTCACGACCTGGTGGAAGACGACGACCGGTTCCACGAATGCACCATCACGATATGTACGAGTGATGACTGATGACTGCACGTATAAACACCACTGCGAGGAGGTATTGGTGCTTGCGCTCCAATATCCAAACACAACCCCAAAAATTTTGAATTGAACAGCACACCAGGCCGCCATTGCTTCGTTGCTTCTAATAAATGCGGTAGGATATTTACGATTCTCCTGGAACCATGCGTAACCTCAAGCTTTCATGGAACATATGAAGGTGCCCAGTGGTTGAGCCGAGGAGCAAAGAGGAGACAGGAGGATCGGACACTAGATGTCCAAACTATCGAGGCCCTTCGTTAGAGCACTGCGAATTCTACCTGGCTGAAGTTATAGCGAGGAAAGGGCCGCAGCGAATTCGCCGGAAATACCGCTGGCTATAATCAGGATGTGATTCCACGCCGATAGCGCCCCTGTTTCGGAGATAGCCTAATCGCATTGTGGGCTAGCCGTCTGCCCCAGATGGGGTGCTCTATTTGTATCTGGTGGCAATGGTATCAAATTGACTGTTGACGTTCCGTACATGTGAGTGAAAGAACAGCGGCGCTGACAATCGACCAGATCGTTTCGATGATGAACCTTGAGGGATTGCGCAATGACCCTGGGCGAACAGTGGGGAGCGGCATGGGATGAGAAGCTGGATAGCAGCGAACATCGTGACCGGCCAATCAAGCGTGGTGTTTTGGTCCGTCTCCATTAACAGGCTCGTGACCTTTGGTGTAAACGGTAACAACAAAGCTAAGCTTAGCATTGTCCATGATCGGATTTATGACGCCCTTGACCGACCTCTTAACCGCTTCCCATTCACTCAATTTCCCTCTGAACAATAACTTCTCCCTCTGACTCTCATCGCCCACATCCCATCCCCCAATCCCCAACTGACCATCGATGTCCTTTAGCTTCCTCTTCTCCTCTCCGACACAGCCGATTCTTGAGAACCTTGATGTCAACTTCCCGGTCAGAACTCCCTACCCCAAAGATGAAGCGGACGACTGCCCCGGTCTCCCCTTCGGCGGAAACCCAGCACTTTGGATGATGGACACCATCGACTCTTTCGACTACAGCGACGCGTGTCATACCCGCAATATGCCTTTCCTTAGACCGTTCTTCTCGATGTTTAGGGTAAGTTGGGTTCAGCCAACTTTATTTCTCCTCCATCACGGTTAAAGTTTGGACTAAGCTAACCTCACCCTTCACGTCTACAGGGTCATCGTGAACCCCCTTCATGCCAAACCTGGCCGTTCAACGGCTGGCCGGATCTGGAAGGACGGAGCGGACCCGTCGCTTTTCCCAACCGTACATCGAGCCCAACTGAACCGGTCCTCGCATCCCTCCCATGGCCATACTCGCTCTCTACATTCCATGACGAGCACGACGGAATGGACTATAATCGGTCTCCACCTGCATCGCCGCTCTTGACCACGACCGCGTCGCTCACGGTCGGCAACGACAGTGGCTCCTCGA
The DNA here is from genome assembly GCA_019633535.1 of Tulasnella sp. JGI-2019a. Taxonomy (NCBI): domain Eukaryota; kingdom Fungi; phylum Basidiomycota; class Agaricomycetes; order Cantharellales; family Tulasnellaceae; species Tulasnella sp. JGI-2019a. Next base: position 22,086 of record WSUE01000052.1, on the reverse strand, counting down.
CATGCGTTGACGAATCCTCTCGCTCTAGCTCTGTCACCAATAGCGAACGTGAACAAAGCGTTACTCCATTCTCCGGCTTGAAATGTGAACCCTCCCCTTCAATTGTATCCGATCACATCAGAGGCTCCGGGTACGGGGGTAAAACAGCCCCGCGTTACCAAGACACCGAGGCTCTGTTGTACGCCCTGGAGGCACAGTCGGCCGCAAGCCCGGAGCCCTATGCTTCCTGTCCTGGCAGCGTTGGAAAGGTCCCAGCGGTTATTGCCACTTGCTTCGACACCGACTCTGAACTCACTGATGAGGAGCTCGAGCCTATCGGTCTCAACACCCCCACTGAATCTCACCTAGAGACAACTCCCATCAAACGATCGTCGTTGAAGCGATCAAGGCCGACGCGGTCCGAATCGGACGCGGACTCGGATTACGAGCTCGATGAACCTGATCGAACGCACGCCCAGAGACGCAAGAAGGCTCGGGTGCCATCGCTGAAGAAGCCTATGAGGACGAAGAAGACGCGTCCGGTAACTGTGAAGGCGAAGTCTACCAACAGCAGGCAGCCCAAACCCAAAGCTAAAGGGGCGTCGGTTGCTCACGAAAAATGGTGGTGGAGGGATATAGACGAGGAGACGGACGAGTTCCGCTGTCTATATGGGCCATGCCGGAACGCCGACGAACCGACGCGTTTCACCACGACTTATCGAGTTCCGAGACATTTCCAAGATGTCCACGGTACAGATGAAGCATATCAGGTCGCTCATGGGAATCTGCCCCTCGAGCATGCATATGCTTATGTCCTGGATCTTTGTTGGAGCGTCAAGGCCTATCCGAAGAATGCCTCAAACCAACCATCTGCTTCCCTTCGGGTTGAAGCGATAGCTATGATTGTACGACTTCAAGTTGAGTCGAAAAAGGATCAACCCCAACCGGCCAAGATCGACTTTACTAGCCTACCTGTGCTGAAGCTGTTTGCTGAACACTCTGCCGAAGGTTACCGCGTCTTCCAATGCAAGTATCACTCTGTCGACGACAAACAGCGCAAGACCGAGGTTCGAGACGGCAGAATCGCCGATAAGGACGACATTGCCCGCAGTGTACCTTGGCGCCACGAACCGAAGGAGCAGTTTGGGCCCGATGCCCCGGTGCCGTGCCTGGTTACTTTTAATACTGTTCATAAGCGGCAAGCGCATCACACCAAATATCACGGGGCTCCGAGTAACAAGAGAGATGGAGCGTCAACGAATGAACCATAATTTGGTTGGATCATTACTTCGAAGATCTCGTGCTCCCAGTCTCCTTGTATTTGGGGACTACTTCTGGTATCGTCGCGCCTTCGTCGCGCTCTCCGCCTAGGAGTCATTCTTCATAGAAAATCACTCAGCTTCTTCTCTGCTTTCATCATTTTTTTTGTACTTGGATTGTTTTCGCTTTTGGCTGTATATCACCTGTAGAAGAATTTATTTATGTAACAAGTAGACTTGAAGATAGATAGATAGATAGATAGATAGATAGATATAGTTTTAAAGGTCTACAATGTTGGGAAGTTAGAGTCTCCACTATCAATCGCAGGGCAAGAATAATAGAGATCGCTCTGCATCCTGTCGAAGAGCTTTCGTCACGACATAGATAGAGATACCTAGCTATGGGCCATATCCAGATTTAACTCATAGCGACAACCGTGGATCGTTGCATTCGATAACGTATTCCTAATGTGGTTACTGTCAGATCTCAGAAAGAACTGTGGTCACCAAAGTGCAAAAGCCAATAGTCGTGCGCTGACGATTTCCGATGGAGGGGCCGTGGTTAACACTGAAAGGGCAAACGGAGCAAATCAATCGTTTTCATAAGGCCAAGGAGACCGCCCTCCAGCTCGGAAGTGATTTGGCGCAAAAAGCAACTTAGGGAGTGGAGATGACTAATTGTGAGAAGAGGATGTGAGAGAAGATATAACGAATGGTGGCTTGGTGGGACGCTTATATACTTGAACTACAGTGCCTTAAGGCACCGCCAAGCCGTGCCTAGGCCTGCCCCGTGGTATTCACGCTCTGCTCCCCACCACTTCACCTATTGAACAGGCACAAACTACTTCTAGCATAGCATTATACAGTACCAGCAACTTCCGCAAGCCGGATATTGGTAGCCATATTGGTCGTTGAGCTCACACGGCGCAAGCCCCAGCACAGCTTGCTTCGCGACAACCCTTAGCCACAAAGGCGAGTGCAATGGACATCCTCATGCCCTCTACATAAACCACCATAAAAGCTGCAGTAAAGAAAGGAATATAAAACCTCTGATGTAGCTCTATCCAAAGCCGGCGCAGTAATCCAGTGCTGCGACATTCAAGTGGCAGCCGATCCTTCGGATCAGGTCTAATAAGCCCCAATTCTAATTAAATGGACCTAAACTATATTCCTACCAGGTTTAAGGTTTGTACTACTAGCGAAATCTGATTCATAGCCTTACCGATATCCACTGAATTGACTCCGATTAAGCAGCCCGACATTTCGCCTATGATTTTGGTCATATACCCTGATTATTTGGTTTCTGTACATAAATATCTAGGTGTCACCTTTAACCACGGATAATCGCTCAGCCCTCACTCCGGTCAAGCTCCAAGCAGGTCTTCTGGAGTATCCAGTTTGATTTAATTTTAAGTTATATATGATCTTACATATTGATTCCACTACGTTCTCGCTTGCAGTCCTGTGGCCGACCTGATTATTTAATCAAGTTGGACCCTGCTCCCAACGGAGCCCTACAGCAAAGATCCTACCTCCGTCATCTCTCCATATCTGTACATGTGTCATGACAACTTCGTCCGCGCCAACGAGGGCCCCGCACTATTTTGGCAGGGCTTGCGATACACTAAAACATTTTCAATTGTATTTACCCCATAGGTTAATTCAACCAGTTCCATCAGAAAGGTCGGTCCCGCCACGCATACTGTGGTCTCCTCGCCCAACTCATCTTGGAACGTTGCTTCCAATCAGTTTCGGTACCGCTGATTAGTGGCTATCATCGTGCCCAAATTGGCCTCGGTTTAATTATGCAGAGAATGATGAAACGAAGGTAGCCCAGGAATCGATGGGTTGAAAGGTCGCTTTCGCCATCGTGAATTGAATTTGCGCTACCCAGTCAGGTATGCGCTTGGTGTATCTCGAATACCCAAGAAATTCTTGATTTTCATTGTTAGTGGCAAGACCGTACGCGCCAGTGTCTCCTAATCTATACGCCCAATCGCGATCATATGGAAGTAGATAACCGATTTTTTCCTGCCAATCGGCCGTAGCAACCTCATCTACACGCGATGATTCACAGGCCCTAAATACTCTTGGCAGGGACTGGTATGAACCGAATGCCCTTTGAAATTTTGGGCTAGGCAAGCCGTGACGTTGATAAACCTTACTCTGAAACCACGGCAGTACACTTTAAAGACTCCAAAATTTATTCACTTGACGCTAATGCTCAATTGACAATGAGGAATGTCGAGTCGCTTAATGGTTAGCGGGAGCAACGTAGTGGGAATTGTCCCAGTGACACGGCCGCCTGAGGCTATATGTCATATTTATGGTTCAGGACTACCCTAATAAATATGAGATCTTTGTTTTCCACGGATTCGCTTGGAACTTCTGTTGCCAAAGGTTGTCTAGGCGATGATTTCACGTCGACAGCGCCTCCGCCCCAAAATACAATTTCAAACATCATATGGAAGAAGGCCCACCTCTACACTGAGATGTACATACCTCGTTTATTGGACCCTCGAGCCACTGCCTAAAAAAAAGGTAGCTACCCTGCGGACAGACTGACAGGTTAACCAACTGATTTAATTTCAAGGTCCAGTCTCCTCGCTACTTAGATATCGAGCTTCAGTCACCTTGGTGGGGAAGTGGAGAGCTCTAACAGGGGCTCAGGGCTCGGTAGTAATGAACATCACGACTGGCCAATTGGGTGGGCATTGTGGTCCATCTCCGCGAGCTAACTCGTGACTTTTGTGTATACCCTGATACAATAATGCCCGTTGTCTTTTAATCTGATTTTCCACGCCCTCGAACAAATCTTGGTGTTCGTAGCCTCTTTTCCTCAATTCCCCTCTTCGAACCCCTACTTCTCTAGCCTCCTACTTTCATCCTCCATCCTTCATCCACTCGCAGAATATCACTGTCTTCCAGCATGCTTTCTGCCATCACGGAAAGACCAGCCCACCTAGACCATCGCCTGAACGCCCCCATCCTATATAAGGATATGGACGATCCCGACAGTCTCGCCTTTGGAGGCAACCCCACCCTATGGATCATGGATATGATGGACGCTGCGGACTACTCCGACGACGTCCACATCAAAAATATTATCAATCGCTCCTCGCTGTCGATGTGGGAAGTAAGTGGTGGTTCGGTCAACCTTATTTCCCCCTTCGATATCATTCTAGTCTAAACCGAGACAATTGACTTTGTTATTATTCTCTTACGCGTCTTTAGGGCGATGATGCATCTCCTTTGACCATAGAAGCCGGGCCCAATACGGACTGGTCGTGTTTTGAAGACTCGAGCGACGTCCCTTCGATCATTCAACAATCGTTGTCGACCGAAAGCAAACAGGTCTCAACATCCGCTGTGACCTCTCCCTCCTCCTCTCAGAGCTCCACGCTCTACAAGGAATGCGGCAGCGTGGTGTCTTTATCATCTTTCCCATCTGCTTCGCCCTCTCCCGACAGCGACGACGAAGACGACCGACACGGAGAACCTCGCCCCTACGCACTTGATACGAACAGCGCTATGGCCCCTTTGACCCACGCCGCTCGATACGATTGGCCTTCGCCTCGCATCGCATCCGCCTCTCGAAAGAATCCTCAGACCGCAGATAAGAGAACCCCCCATCTAGAGAGCATCGAACCCCAACCTCCAACTGCGAGGCCCACAGCAAGGCCCACTCCTTCGACTGGAGGTAAGACCATTTGGCCAACGGCTACTGCGTTAGAGTCGGACGTCGAACTCCCCGATGGGCATGAACCGAACGTGAAACCAAAGTCCTTATTGAAGCGGTCGAGACTGACAGGCTCGGACTTGGATTCGGACTACGAGGACGGCGACGGCGACGGTCGACAATCCGTGCCGAAGCGAAAAAAGACCAAAATCGCCCCATCGCAGAAGCGGTCAATGGTCAAGCCGAAGCCACATCCAACGAAGAAAGCCCGCCCTATGTCGAGGGTGTTGTCTGTCGCATCTGAATCCGAATCCTCAACCCGCAAATGGGCCCGTACATGCATCAAGGATGTCACTTCAGTCGCCAACCAGAAGTGGTGGTGGAAGGTCGAAGTAGGCAAACATTACCGATGCATGTATGGCACTTGCGCGGAGATCGAGAGGATCCGGAGCAGGGTCCACGACCTTCAAATGCACTTCGAGTCCGTACACGCCAAGAAAGAGGCCTCTGCCGTCCATCTAGGTCATCTGAAATTGGAGATGGCGTTCGCGTACCTCCAGGATATCGCCACCCAAATCATGGAGAGTCCAGCGGAGCTCGCGAACGCCCCATCCGATGTCCTTCGGCGACAGGCCTTTGAGCTGCTGTTGCGCCTTCATGCCAAGCCTCCGAGCGCTGACTTTACAGGTCTACCTGAGCTGGAAGAGTTCGCTACAGAATCCGCGGATGGTTATCGCGTCTTCCAATGCAAGTACTATTCGAAGGAGGACAGCGATTACAAGTCCGAATTGCGGGTCGGCAAGGTGATGGATGATCTCGATCCGTTTGTCAGTGTGCCTTGGCGTCATGAGGAGGAGCAGCTAAAACCTGGCGATCCCGAGCCGTGCAACAGCGCTTTCAGTACTGTCCACAAGCGACGGGATCATCAAGCGCTGGTTCACATGGCTCCGAGCCGGAAGGGCAAGTCATGAACGGGTGCGCTACTAGATTGGTCTCTTCACTGTTAAATCGTAGCTGCCCTCCGTTATTTTTCGAGTCAATTTTGCTTCCCCTTTCTCAGTCTATTGCTCTCGGATGTCGCTTCTTAATGCTTCCTTATTCCTATTTTTCTTGCCCTTTATGTCTTGTATACTTTTTGTAGTCGGGAGGTCTTTTGGTCATTGGTCACCTCTAGAAGAATGTATCAGCCTAACGAGGATCGAGTTTGAAGGGTTTAACCCTACATCAAACGGATGGTTACTAATAACCAGCCACACGAAGCCTCCTTGACATTGTAATCTCTGCTATCAATCATGGCCACGAGGCAGAGCAAGGACAAAATCAAACCACTCTACATCATGTTAAAGAGCTTTTGTCGTAACATAGCCAGCGATACCTAGCTATAGACCATATCTAGATTTAGTTCGGGCGAGGAAGACAGACCGCTTCCTCATTCCCAACGTGATCGCCGTCGAATCTCAGGGATAGTTGCGTTCACTCAAGTGCAAAAACCAATAATCATGCACTGGCCGTTTCCGGTGGAGGGGCCGTAATCAATACTGAAAGAGAAGACGGACTAAGCGTTCCCTTCGCGCTAAGGAGACGGCCTTTCAGCCCCCAAGCGACCAGGCGCGAAAAGCGACTACTGCCCCAGATTAATAACTCCCAGAAATAGGCCTAACTAATTTTAGGAAGGAGGATGTCTGAGAAATGAAAGAGTGGAAGGTGACAAAAGAGTGATCGAGAAAAAGGAGTCTGTTATCTAGGGGAGGGGGAGGTTGGCCTTGGGTATGGTGACTTGGAAGCAACCGTGAAAGCGCTCACCTCGAGGGTCTACGAGCATTGCAGAGCGTTGGGAGCCGTGAGCGAGATGCAAGTGGCTGAAATTCCCCAACCCAGAAGAAAATATACGTCAGCAAGCCCTGGATGATAGCACAAGACCATTTGATACTGACATAAGTCACGGACGGGGTCACTCCGTTGCAATTGCAAGTATAGAGATCGCCGGATGACAGGGCGCAGTCTAAGCATGAGTAATGATAGTTTGTGCTGGTAAAAGGATGGATATTTGAATAAAATCGAAACCCCCTTCATCTTGAGTTTATAGACATACCCTCTACAGTGAAGGGTGCTGCCTCCAATGCAGTTATCCAACGGGATCGCTAATTCTGACGTGCCGCAAGTTGCAAATAAGGTCCTTATGGCAGGGCCCGAGGGGACCACCATGAGATTGGTGCAACCACCGAGATACGTTGGAGTACCTGATCTGCGAGCTAGCGGTGCAGCTGAAAGAAAAGCCAATCAATCAAAGAACAATGCCTTTGCAGCCTATGCTTTCTTATGCGTACAGCCAACGCGATTGGGCGCATGGAGCCTCCTTGGGGAAAGAGGGGGGGGGTCCCCTGTGATACGAATGAGTCAAACCATCATGTGTTGAGTGTTTAGATATTCTCGCGATACGCTTTGGACGCACCTGGCAAACCGTTGCGCGTTAGTGGCATGTGGCGGCACATTCTGGGCGGCCACGAGCGTGCAGAGAATAGAAAAAAGGAGACACGAAGCAAAAGAGAGATGGGCCATCATTAAGTGAAAGGATGTTGTCGAAATCTGCTTTACGCTTCGGCTTGGCACAGCCGGTAATAATAGTGTGAGGCGGCCGACTCGGCATGGCATGCGCAACCCTGAACCAAGCCACACCCCAACGTGTTCTTTGTGCTCAACGCGTCGACACGCCATCGGACTCTAGCATATAGCTGCATCTGCGAAAAAGGTTTATTGGAAACCCGGCTCAAGTCATAGACATCTCGCCTCCCGACGATAAGGCTCCAGAGAAGGTGCAGGAAGTGAAGATACAAGGAGCCTCGTGTAGTTGCTATCATACGGCACCTCACTCAGCACTGACTCCCTATCCCGCTCTATCTAACCGTAATGTCGGCAGACCCGCTACTGTGGTATCCTTCCGTGGCGACGATCTGATAGTTGTGGGTACCCAGATGTAGTCCATAGTTGGCCCACGCATTGAAGTGGTTTCCAGTGGTGACCGTTCCGCTGGTACGCTTGGAGGAGCGAACAGACCAGAATTGGTTGAAAGTTGCGGTGCCCTGGATCGATGGTGCGTTCGTGCGCGTGGCCAAGTAGATGTTGTAGTTGGACCCATCAGAGGTGACACTGCCCTTGTAGGTGGCGCCGGTGGAAGGGTTGTAAGTGCCGAAGTTCTCCACGATGTAGTACTCGATGAGAGGACCGGTGGTCCAACCGTAGACGGAAAGGTAACCGTTGCCGCTGGTGCTCCAGGAGCCGCTGAAGACGATCGACCTGCAATGCAAATAGTTTTAGTAGCATTCAAACAACCTGACCACTACTTTGAGGTGGATCATACCTGGCCCCTCCGGGATTCCAACCTTTTCCACCAACAGTGTTACCATTGCCACTCCAAGTTACGCTGTATTCGCCTCCGGCTTTGTTGGTGTAGGTGGCAGTGCCACCACCATCGGTCCACCATGAGTAATAGTAGCCACCGTTGGTGCCGGTGCTGCTTGGGGTTCCGGAGCGAGGCACGAGTTCACTGTAGTTGCCGGGTATCGCGGAGACTCCAACGACAGCGGCGCAGGCGTAGAGAAGAGAGCTGAAGGAGACCATGATGATGATTGATGATGGTCATTTCGGAGAGGCAATCGTTGTCTTTTATGGGCCTCTTCCTTGCTACACGGAAGGCTGTTGGAGAATTCTGAACTGCCGTTCTGCCCATGCGGAATGAAAGATCTTTTCATGGCAGCTTCAAAGTCCTCCATTTGGAGTGACAGCCGATGTCAGAGCGGAGTGAAACATCGGCGTTGGATCCATAATTGGTTTGACGTTCACACAACGATGCGCAATGCCAGATTTCACCGTTCACGCCCAGCCAAGGATTTGACAGTAGAAGGGATGCGACGGTCGTCAACGCGGGTTTGTAGAAGACACCAAGGTGACATTTGCCCTGTTTTCGTTTGGAGGTTTCTCCGTCCTCGCTTGTTCAGTTAGACCGAGAAGCATCAGAACAATGTCTTGGCGTTACCAGTGAAGCGCTACGTGACATCATACCATCATTATCAATCTCCTCTGGAGGTAAATAACACAAGACAGGATGACTCTTTAACCATTCGAGTGCCGGGATATTGTGCTGCTAGGTCGCCTTTGAAATCACTAGCAATGACAGCATGCGAGACAGCAAGGGAAGGTGATAGATCAGCCCCGTAGTCGAAAAGATGCTGCGCGGGCCCGGGATAATCCACAAACTCCGACAGCTGTCATTCACTGTTGCTGCGCGGCTCAAAGTTGTAGGTTGAGGGTTGGTGGCTGTGGCGGCTTCACCTTTCGCCGGCTCAGACGGCGTGCCTGACACGCTCCGTAAATTCCACATTTGACTGCCACCCACGACTTAGCCTTTTTCACTTTTCTCCCTCTAGAACCGCGACTATTTTCCGTCCTCTGCCCGTCCCAGTACCGAGTATCTCCAACCAACTCACATTCTTTACTATCCGCCACGTCAGACGGTATGGCGTCTACACCACCGCGAAGGAACTCTGGTGCCATGTCCCCTCGGATCACATCCGGCGGCTTCGACACCAAGCTGGACAGGGAGAGGCCTCAAGATGATATCGTTGAACTCAAGAAGGGACTAGGGCTGCATTCCAAAGAGCCCTCTGCAGTATGGGCTGCTGGTGAGCCTTCCATCCGTTACCTCACCTGAGGGTCGCGACCCTCAATATACTAATTTAACTGGTTGGTATTGCCAGTTCCACCAGTGTTGTCATATTGCGGTGCTTCTATCATGATGACACTCGTCAATAAAGTGAGAGCCTTCAAGCGCCCACCGAACGAAAATGGAAGCTCATACATTTGTTTTTTAATCCAGTTTGTCGTGTCTGGTGCCCATTTCTCCATGAATTTCTTGTTGCTGGCGATGCAATCGGTGGTCTGCATCTTATGCGTCACCGTTTCAAAACGAATGGGACTCATCTCGTTTCGGGATTTCGACCTTGAGGACGCGAAGAAGTGGTTCCCGATCAGCTTCCTCCTTGTTTGCGTGATTTACACTGGTAGCAAGAGCTTAGTGAGTTTACAGATCTGAATGATCGGAGACGTGGAGCTGGACAAACACTAACTGCGTTGTCCTATTTTACAGCAATTCCTCAGCATACCCGTGTACACCATATTCAAAAATCTAACCATCATTCTGATTGTCAGTAGAATTCCACAGTGGTCACGCGCATCTCATTCACTTACATTCCCCTCTTTTTAGGCTTACGGTGAAGTTCTGTGGTTCGGTGGAGTGGTCACCAGGTTGACACTTGGATCATTTATCCTCATGGTAGGCCGCGCCCATGAATAGTCAAAAGAGTCTAAGCTGATACTCGTGACAGGTCATCTCATCACTCATTGCGGCATGGTCAGACATATCCCATTCCGTCACTTCATTGTCGCTGTCGGCTGTATGGGCCGATCCCGCAGGAGCAGCGGCCCAACTTCCTCCCGTGTCCACCATGGTTGGCAACCTTAACGCTGGATACATGTGGATGCTCGTCAACTGCTGCGTGACGGCAGCATACGTGAGTGGCCTCGCTCTACTTTACATAATTCAGTGCTTTAACTCTAACGAAAAACCATAAAACTCTGAAATTGCATAGGTGCTAACGATGAGGAAACGGATCAAGTCGACCGGGTTCAAAGACTGGGATTCCATGTTCTATAATAACATGCTCTCTATTCCGGTCCTGGCGCTCTTCTCGTTCCTCGTGGAGGATTGGGGCTATGAGAACCTTAACCGGAACTTCCCGATCGAATCTCGGAACCTTCTCCTTTCTGCCATCGCCTTCTCCGGAGCTGCTGCCGTATTCATCTCCTATACTACAGCGTGGTGTGTTCGGACAACAAGCAGTACGACATATAGGTGTGTAGCTTCTAACTTCCCAGGATAATTTTCTTTGTGGCTTGTGTGTTTTTCTCCTTTGCTTACTGCCCCCCGTTTTCACTCACCTAGCATGGTTGGGGCGCTCAACAAGCTACCTGTCGCAGCTTCGGGAATGATCTTCTTTGGGGATCCGACAACTGTGGGCTCGGTCTCAGCTGTTGGACTTGGCTTCTTCGCAGGTGTCGTCTACGCGGTGGCGAAGAATAATCAATCCAAAGCTGAGAAGGCGAGAGCCGGACCCTCGGTTATTCCTCTGCATCGCAAGCCATAAATTCGATTTTTCCTTTCATTCGATTTCGTAACTTAGTTCGGCCGAGCAGCTTGTACAGTGTTGTAATGAGTACCAGATCGGGTATATTAAGCTGTCGATGTCACCCTGTTGCTGCGATATCGCTTTGGGGTAGATTCTTGTGTGGGGAAATATCCTGAAAGATAAGCTGTCGTAGTTGGGCGAAATATGTATCTGGACCCTGAGCCTTGCGAATCTGACTAGAAAGACGCGCGCCCAAGACCCAGCTTTTTATCGTTTCGTTTACGACCATCCCCCTCCAGTCCTCCTCAGCGCCTCTCTGACACTGTACCCCAACCTTGCTTTACCCATTGACTGATAGGAAGTAGTCGAAATATGGCTGAACCCGCGCCTCAACCCGCGCCGTCTGTCACGGCCAGCCCAGGCGTGACGCCCATCCACTCGATCAACACGATGAGGAGAAAGTCCGCAGGTCATAGCGGTCCCCTCACCAAGATCCTCGTCGCGAATCGCGGTGTCAGTTTACTTTCTTACCCCTTCCAACCAATGAATCATTGCGACGGTCCCTCCCTGACTTTGATCGGTTTGTTTTTTTAAAAGGAAATCGCGATTCGAGTTTTCAGGACGGCCCATGAGCTCGCTATGCACACTGTGGCTATCTATTCTTTCGAAGATCGTTTGTCCGCCCATCGTCAAAAGGCGAGTAACACCTACCCCAGGGCTAGCTAGCGCTGCAGCGTTATCGGCAATCGCCGGCCTTCTTCCACTGATCGGATCTAACCAATCGTTTCCTGATAGGCCGACGAGGCGTATCAAGTCGGCAAAGGTTTGACTCCTGTGGGAGCATACCTCGCTCAAGATAGGATCATTGACATCGCGCTTGAGCATGGCGTAGATATGATTCATCCCGGGTACGTTTCCTCGAGCCCGATTCCCCATCCCCCGTTTTTCTCCGGCATATAAAAGAGTTAATCCGTATAGGTATGGTTTCCTTTCCGAAAACGCCGAATTCGCCCGTAAGGTTGAGGATGCCGGGATCGCGTTCGTTGGACCCACGCCTGAGATTATCGACGCGTTGGGCGACAAGACGAAGGCTCGTGATATCGGTAAGCTTGGCGTGTAACACCTGAATTGACATGGGTATGGGGCTCTGACATGTGTGGGTTTGGCGCGGAACAGCGATGCAATGCGGAGTTCCCATCGTTCCTGGTACCCCTGGACCGATTGCCAGCTACAAGGATGCGCAGAAATTTATCGATGAGCACGGCTTCCCCAGTAAGTTGGCTGAACATGTCTATTGTTATCGAGATCTGAGACCTTGGACTCTGTTGCACAGTCATCATCAAAGCCGCGATGGGAGGAGGTGGACGTGGTATGCGTGTCGTTCGCGAGCAGAGTGAACTCCAAGAGGCCTTCGAGCGTGCCACCGGTGAGGCCAAGTCGGCGTTCGGCGACGGCACCGTCTTCGTCGAGCGTTTCCTCGATCATCCGCGTCACATTGAGGTGCAGATCCTCGCTGATGGTCAAGGAAACGTGATCCACCTCTTTGAACGCGATTGTTCAGTACAAAGGAGGCACCAGAAGGTCGTCGAAGTCGCTCCCGCGATGAACCTGCCAGAGAGCGTGCGTCAAGCGCTTTTGAGTGATGCGATCAAGCTTGCGAAGAGCGTCAACTATCGTAATGCTGGTACCGCCGAGTTCTTGGTCGATCAGATGGGCAGGCACTACTTCATCGAAATCAACCCTCGTATTCAGGTCGAACATACCATCACGGGTTCGTCTCACGCTCATTCTTCGGGATTCGTAGAATTTTCCTTCCGTTGCTGACACTTCCGATACTTTTGTAGAGGAAATCACGGGTATCGATATCGTGTCTGCTCAGATCCAGATTGCGGCTGGCGCTTCTCTCGCACAGCTTGGTCTCTCTCAAGAGGCGATCTCGAAGAGAGGTTTTGCCATCCAGTGCCGTATCACAACTGAAGATGCAGCGAACAAGTTCCAACCGGATACCGGCAAGATCGAAGTTTACCGCAGTGCGGGTGGAAACGGTGTGCGGTTAGATGCCAGCTCCGGGTTTGCTGGCGCACAGATCACTGTACGATAAGGATGCTTCGTTGTCGGGAATCGTTGACTTATCTGGTTTGACTTGTAGCCCCATTACGACAGTCTCTTGGTCAAGGTCTCCGTGTCCGGCACGACATATGAAGTTGCCAGGCGAAAGATGCTCAGAGCTCTGGTTGAATTCAGGATCAGAGGTGTCAAGGTAAAGCCCTGGGGTCAACGCTACTATGGACATACCCTCATCAATGGTGTTTTCAGACCAATATACCGTTCCTCTTCCGATTGCTCACCCACGACGTCTTCATTGCGGGTAAAACGTGGACCACAGTATGTATTCCTCGCCATTTATGATATCGGTCCACTAAATACTCTTGTGACTAGTTCATCGATGACACTCCAGATCTCTTCAAACTCGTCGTAACGCAGAACCGTGCTCAGAAGCTTCTAGCATACCTCGGAGACCTTGCTGTCAATGGAAGCTCTATCAAGGGTCAAGTTGTACGCATTACCTGCATACTCATTGAAGTATCTTAAATCTCAAAGGTATTATCATAGGGCGAACCAGGATTGAAGACGGAGGTCGTCATTCCAACGCTCCAGGATCGCGAGAACCCAGATGGACCTGCCTTGAATACTTCTATGCCTTGCGAAGTTGGATGGAGGAACATCATCGTCAAGAAGGGACCAGAGGCATTCGCCAAGGCCGTTCGCGCATATCCCGGAACTCTCATCATGGACACCACTTGGCGTGATGCGCATCAGAGCTTGTTGGCAACCAGGCTGAGGACCATCGATATGGTGAACATTGCTAGGGAGACCAGTTGGGCATTGGCCAATGCTTATTCTCTTGAGTGTTGGGGCGGTGCCACGTTCGATGTTGCGATGAGATTCTTGTACGAGGATCCTTGGGAGCGCCTGGTAAGCTCTTCTCGCCGTTTTTAATTTCAAAGGGTACATGACTGATCATTTCTGGCGGGGTCTCTCTTCTAGCGTGCCCTGCGAAAGTTGGTCCCAAATATTCCATTCCAAGCACTCGTGCGAGGCGCAAATGCCGTTGGCTACACAAGCTATCCGTACGTGCGGCCCTTAGTCGAAAGACTTGCCCTAACCTATGTTCCAATACAGCGACAACGCGATCTACGACTTCTCTAAGAAGGCTGTGGAGAACGGTGATTCGGTTCTTGTTTATTTGTAGCGGCCATCAGCAACTCATAGATATGACATTGTAGGCCTGGACATCTTCCGTGTGTTCGACTCCTTGAACTATATCGGTGCGCTCCTTTTGCCTGATCGTTGAAAATTCAAAGCTGATACTAGATTTAATTTTTCAGAAAATGTGAAATGCCCATTAAAAATCATTTGACGAGCTCACACTGACCTATTTATCTACAGATGAAGCTCGGAATTGACGCTGCAAAGAAGGCGGGAGGTGTCGTCGAAGCTGTTGTTTGCTATAGCGGAGACGTAGCGAATCCAAAAAAGACCAAGTACACGCTTGAGTACTACATGAGCTTCGTGGAGCAACTTGTGGCTGAAGGCATCCATGTCCTTGGGATTAAGGATATGGCAGGACTCCTCAAACCCCATGCTGCGACAATGTGAGTTGAATCTTCTATGCCCGTACATTGACAATGGCTAAAGGTCATGAACGCTAGGTTGATCGGGGCTATCCGCCAGAAATATCCAGACCTTCCTATCCACGTCCATTCACACGATACCGCTGGTATCGCTGTGTCAAGCATGCTCGCAGCGGCAGCAGCTGGCGCCGATGTGGTTGATGTTGCTATCGATAGCATGTCCGGCCTGACTTCGCAGCCAGCTATGGGAGCGATTGTCGCGGCTTTGGAACAGTCGAACCTAGGCACCGGTATCCGCTATGAAGACATCCAGGCCCTGAATCTCTACTGGACTCAAGTCCGGATGATGTACAGCTGCTTCGAAGCAAACGTACGAGCGTCTGATTCTTCCGTCTTCGATCATGAGATGCCTGGAGGACAGTATACCAACCTTATGGTGTGTCGAATGCGTGACTATTTCTTCCAACTTGGTCAGCGTCTGACGGCACTGTATTTAGTTCCAAGCGCAACAACTCGGCCTCGGCACCCAATGGACAGGTAAGCCCCATTGTTTGGTCTGGGTAAGGTCGTGCTGATGATATCCCACAGAAATCAAGAAGAAGTACATCGAAGCCAACAAGCTCGTTAGTCAATTGAAGCATTTTTCCATGTGGATATTTCTATTTCTGATTCTCTTTTGACTCCAGTGTGGCGACATCATTAAGGTCACTCCGTCTTCTAAGGTCGTTGGCGACTTTGCTCAGTACATGACCTCCAACAACCTCACCAGCAAGGACGTCCTCGAGCGAGCCGAGAGCCTCGACTTCCCCTCTTCAGTTGTCGAGTTCTTCCAAGGCTATCTTGGGCAACCCGTCGGCGGCTTCCCTGAGCCACTTCGCTCGCACATCATTCGAAATAAGCCCAGGATTGATGAGCGCCCCGGAAGCACGATGGCACCATTGGACTTCAGGAAGATCAAACAGGAGCTGCGCGCGAAATTCGGAAAGCATATCACTGATGTCGATGCCACCTCGTACGCCATGTATCCCAAAGTGTTCGAGGAGTATCAAAGCTTCCTCAACAGATACGGTGACCTTAGGTATGATACTCTGGATTGCTGTGGGTTTCCTAGTCGCTCCGTCTGATGGTGGACGACCTTACAGTATCCTTCCCACTCGCTATTTCCTCGGTCGGCCTGAGGTCGGCGAAGAAATGCACATCTCGATTGAGAAAGGCAAGATGTTGATCATCAGGCTCATGGCAGTGGGCTCCGTACTTGAGGGGCAAGGTGTTAGAGATGTTTGGTTCGAGGTCAACGGCGAGGTAGGTATTGCTGTTTCAAGTACTCCTATACAATTGATGTCTGATGCTACTTCAGGTCCGAGCAATCACCGTGGAGGACAATAATGCAGCAGTAGATACCGTTACAAGGGAGAAGGCCACTTCAGATCCTGGGTCAGTTGGTGCGCCCATGTCGGGTGTCATCATCGAGATTCGAGTCAAGGAAGGTCAGGAGGTGAAGAAGGGCGATGTGCTTTGCGTGCAAAGCGCAATGAAGGTAAGCGCCGGCTTGCCCGACATGTTCCAGTCAGTGCTGAATGGCCTTGGTAAAATTAGATGGAGAGCGCCGTTTCTGCGCCCGTATCCGGTCATGTCGCGCGGGTCGTCTGCTCCGAAGGCGACAGCCTCCAATCTGGGGACCTTTTGGTTGAGATCAAGCATTGAAAGAGAACTGAACACTATAAATCGACTTGGAGCTATCAATAGAACCTGTATATGAGCTTGTTGCCGCTATTCATGATTAAACTCGACGCTGGAACAGTATGGGGTGCTTGCATCAGCGACGTCGCAATTTCTCCTCATAAACTGCTGTGCATACCAGTGCCCTCATCACTTTAGGAGGTGAAGTAACGATTACCATCTAGTATTCTTGTTTTCTGGTATATATGTTATCGCAATATCGGGCGTTGTTACCCCGATGCGCGTCCTTGGCTGCCAGACGACTTGGAAAGTGGTACCCTCATCGTCCCGAAAAAGTCACGCAAATACAAATTTTAGACTTGGTCTTCCCGGTTCCGTGGGCCATATTAGTCTGCAGGATTTCTCCTGCAGGCCCCACAATCACAGGTTGCTAGGAAATTTTGCTTTTCCTACCTGAATACGAGCCAATCTGAATAGTTGTGATAGGAAATTGTGGCGGGGTCCATCCCCGATTCTACGTAGTAGAGACAGACCGTAGTGTCAGCGGTCGAAACGTCCGTTAAGCCCGGTTCCCCGTGACTCGCAAAATTAGGTCGACTGCCCAAAGGTCCTTGTTTTAACACAGTGGATCTCGCGAATATATTGTCTGTGGAGCTTGAGAGGTGTTGTGAGAGCTACGCTCTCAATTATTTCGCCCGCCTGTACATGTGCCCAGTTGCAAATAGTTACACCTCCCTGAAAGCGAACCCAAAGGGCAGGGTCGGCTCTCATTGTTGATAAATCACTCTATGACAATCATATGATGCATGAAACTCAATGAAGCTTTGCTGCATTTTACTTGGGGCGACTTGTTGCATATCCTTCAGAATCTGCTGCACAAAAGCATGATGACACTGTTAAGTCGGAGACAAGAGCCGAGGGCCAGAATTCTGCCTGGAGCCTTTTAACTCTCCTTGGCGGGAATAAAGTAATACAGAATGTATTTCTTGGAGTGGTAGCCTTGTCAAAAGCTTACAATATCCGGTGGGCAAACTAAAATTCCAAACCAAAAGACCATTTTACACCTACTATCAAATCACGAGGGCGAACCGAAGACGAGCCCGAGCAAGTCAGGATAGTAGAATCTGGGACTGACGCTTGCCGCCGCTACGATCTCCATTGCATGAGAGCAACCGCACACGGACATCACGGCTTTTGTCGTGACACCGAATTCAGCCATTTCAATCTTGACCAATTCGACGCCCTGCCCGTGTATCAACATCTTCTCCCTCTGCGTCATGCAAGGCACAACTCTGACCGATTTTCGATACTGGTGCAATGTTATTCATTCTGTTTTGATGTCTTCGCCTGCTCAGAGATCATGAACCGCAGAGAGTTGAGGGCCTTTCAGTTGTCTGAACTGTACACTTCTCCTTGCTGTGGGATGGCACGTACCCGGGTGTGCTCCTGTAGAGGATGGAGATGGGCGCCACTTTTTGGAGGAGCAAGTGAGTAATTGGTCATGTCACATATCATGAGATAATATTGACGAAGACGATTGCATCTTACCCGTCCGTTCAGCTCATCCTTGCCGTTTTTATCTGGCGGTGTAGCTTTGACACGCTGGTCTTTCGATAGAAGAAGTTCGGAGCAACTTTCAAATCCTAGTGGTCTCTGCCCTCTTGGTCTCTCCCCTCCTCATCACGTCCTTCGACTGAATCCCCTGCATCACCACTCGCCCTCCTATTCATCTCACCTCCCGCCTCCCAATCCATCTCGCCCCCAAATCCCTCTCACTCAGCCCCCTCACCGCCACCGAATCCCTGCGCAAACCACACTCAACCACCTGTTACACCACCGACATGAACAAACTCGATCGGCGTTTTGTCCGCAACCACCACTTGCCCCTCCGCCAACTCCTGGAGTAGCTGGCTGGCCTACCAATCGTCCAATGACTCGAGCGAAGGATTCTGCTAGAAATGGACTCATCCACAGGGGAATACCAAGACTGACCCAGACGCCCGCTCCTCAAAACGCATGAAATCCCTTCATCCTCTCTCTGTCAAATCCACATGTCTGCGGAGCTTGAAATCGGGAGGTTCTATCCCCTTCGATTTTACCCCTGCACGTCAACACCTGTGCTCCCAAAGCCCACGGGGATCGTGGTAGCACAAGTGGGTTCCAAGATTAAAGACTTGATTGCGGTGAGTGACCAGAAGTAAAAGCACTCTGATATGAAGATATTCATTGGTCTTCATTAGGGACTCCATTTCCGTTTTATCGTTTTTTCAAGACAATCCTACGACACCTGAATAATGAGGGGGAAACAAATAACGAAAGGGAGGCTCCAGCGTCCATCTCGCCGCATGGTGCTCGGATATCTAAGCAGCGATTTGATTTAGGAAGGCGAGGTGTTTTTCCTCCTTCTCCTGTTTGCTCTCTCGGCCTTTTTCTTTCACACTGTCCAATATATTGTTATGGAGGATCGAGCTTTCCATCACTGGTTTCATCAGTTGGTTCGTCGGTCTCTTTTCTTTCCTCTTTCGGGATACAAGAGTTAACCATCTTTCTTGTTAGACATAGATACACCCTCTACTCGCTCGTCGTTCACCCTCTGCTACAGCCCAGAAAACAATAAAATTGTCGGTCATGAGAAGGTTGGCCATTTACCTTCTCCAGAGTGTGCACGCATGTGACGACGGATCACTCGCTCTCAAGGGGCGAGACGTCCCCATCTTGAAGGGCGTGAACGGCCAGCATTATCCCGTAGGGTGTATTGTCTGAGCGGGCGTCGTGACTCTTGGTTTCGGTTCTGGGTCAAGAGATATTTTGAAGGACGGCATTTGAGCATGCGACCAGCAGGTGTATCGTATTGCTATAGCAGATCGTTGAGAGAGAGAGAGATGGGAAATCTTGGTGCTTTGAGTTTGGAGAGATGATATTGTATTGCATAGTCGAGAGTGTGGAATGTTGTTGGTAGCTTGGCAGCGATCGGGTCCAAGGGGAAAGGCTTGGCACGGATGTTCGATCACACAACTCCAACAACGACAACGAACCGCTATTTATAATTCGCGCTACGCTAAATGAATGCTGTTTCTGTTGTGCCAGTGTCGCAGTCATATCCAACACTGCTAATCATCAAGTTAATCTTTGACTACCATCCAACCCGCTTCCTAAATGGCAAGGAACTTGCAACACTGCCTCAACCTGACGATTTATAGCTCCACCGCATCAATGGATATTGTTAGGAACGTAGGCGACCAGAGCGTTAGGCAGTGCGCCTGGCGCTCAGCGTGTTGCCTCAGACGAGGCTGCGGCTGTGCAACAGAACTCCTCGTGGTCAAGCTACATCAACCACTCACAGGCGCCCACTACTCGTCTCCTCCCAGTCTCTACCACCAATATCTGGAACCCGACACCATACCCAACCCAATGTCGGATAACCAGGTACGTATCCGTTCCCAAACGTATACATACGCGCTGAACAATTCACCTGCCAATGAATTCACTTCCAGACTAAAACAATCCACGCAACAGACATGCCTCCCCCATCAATAAAACAAAGCCATCGCGAACAGAATGGAGATATCGCCGTCGGAACTCCGGTAAGTGCCACAAGCCTTTTGTCATCGAGTGGATCAATAATTTGGAAAAGATGAAACAGGATGCTTATGACGACCCTTGCGAAGACACACTTCCGCCAGTAAGTGCCAGTCACTGGATATTGCGTTCGAATGATGCTGATCGAGTTGGTCCTCGTTCCCCTACTAGGTTGGAGCAACGCTTCCAGGACGTAATCTTTCGGACTCGATCATTGCCGCCACACTTCTGCCGTTGCTTCTGTGCCGCCTGTTCTTCTCGATCCTTACCAACGCACCTTCGCTCCTGCGTCTGGTCGCGCGCCATAAGGAAAGGCAACAAGTAAGTGACGCCTCGTTGAACCATTCATGTTACTCTGTATGATTAATATGAATCTACAGTACGGTAGTGGGACTAATCCCAAGAATGATGCAAACTCTGACGTGGTATGGGCTAGTATTCCAAACCGCCAAGACACTCGCTCTCATATACCTTTCCTTGCGAACAAATCCTCAGGTTATTGCAAATGTCGAGCTGTCCCTTCAAGAAGCCTTGACGGCTAGCCATGACACCTTCGATCAGTTCCTTACTTCGCAACATGATGAAGACCTTGAGGGTTCCATCAAAAGCTGGCTGAACGCGCTAAAACTCTGCCCTGTCGGTCACGACATCCGTCCATCGATTCTCAAAAACGTCGGCAAATTATTACGAGCACGGTTCGACCGTAGTGGTGACATGAGCGATCTTGATGAGAGCATCCGTCATCAACAAGCAGCCGTCTCCCTTTGGCCGACAGGCCACCCAACTCGACCATCTGCTCTCAGCAAACTTGGTAATGCACTTCGAACACGGTTTCACCAGCGGGGTGATATGGCCGATCTTAATGAGAGCGTTCGTCGTTACCGAGAAGCCCTCTCCCTTCATCCTAAGGGTCATGCAGATCGTCCAGATTCCCTGAATAACCTCAGCGGGGTGCTAGAAATACGGTTTCACCAAAAGGGCGATAAGGCCGATCTCGAGGAGAGCGTGCATCTTTGCCAAGAGGCCGTTTCTCTACTTAGGATGAGCGAATCGAACCATTCCCATATCCTCAACCAAACATTCCCTCCGGTAAGTGCCGCCGTCAGCCAAACCCATTAACATCGTTGCGAACCTATAAACTGTTTAACAAGGGAAACAAGAAAAGGCCTTCCAATGAAGGCACAGCTTCAACGGTACGAGCCGGGCACCATATTGAATTTGGATGGCGCTGATCGTGTGGCTTTCTGTCTCGTGGTTCAGGCGGAACCAAAGCTTCAGGAATTCTCTGGCGAAGATGCTTCTTGCGGGCCAAGCGTAGGAACAACAGCGACGGTGAAGAGAAGTACAGCGGATGAAAATAGCACCGACAAGCAGGTAAGGCATGTTGCTAATCTGAATACATCATTCCAACCATTGAATATAAACGAGCAGGGCGGTAACGGGACGAACACTCGTGATGAGGCGAACTTTAACTCGGTACGAGCAGTACTTGAGGGTCCGAAATTGCTCACTGTCATTCATCGTCTTGCTCCCCCAAAAATTCTCAGGGTACATTCGACACTCCCTGGGCTCAGTCAGAAGACCTGAAGGCCTTGGTCGATACAGCAGAGCGGTTTATCGCGTCGACAGGCGAAAACTCAGAAGACGTGGAGGCTTTAATCAGACGCTCCCGTAGCATGCTAGCAATCCTTCCAAACAATCACCCACTGCATCTACATGTTTTACGGCTTCTTGGCATGGCTTTGGAAATTCGGTCCAATCAGATGGGCGACATGGACGATGTCGAGGAGTGGATCCTTTGTCAGCAGGAATTTGTCTCCCTATGTCCGGCTGGCCACCCGGACCGGGTGTTGACCCTCTGCACGCTCGCTGGTGGATTACGCAAACGGTTTGGAAAGACGGGAAAGATAGTGGATCTAGAGGACAGTATCCGTCATCTCCAAGAAGCCGTCATCCTGCATCCAATGGGTCACCCAGACCGCGCTAAGACCCTCAACAATCTCAGCTGTGTGCTGGGTACACGGTTTGGGCAGACGGGAAACATGGTGGATCTAGAGGAAAGTATCCGTCATCACCAAGAAGCCCTCACCCTG
>WSUE01000519.1:0-11280 GCA_019633535.1 Tulasnella sp. JGI-2019a | reverse complement strand
GGTGCATTTCAAATCTAAGCGGTCTTGCTTCAACGCTAACTTACCGCTTCAGTGGTGTGTCTTCCAAAGATCACACCGAATTCTACTGTCATGAGAAGAGATTCCCATAACATGGCGTCCCTGTCAATTGACCAGGTGTTAATTAGATGTTGTTCAAGTACTCGGGACTTATATACTCACCCTTCATTGAAAAATGGGTGTAAGGATTCTCTGTGTGGAGCCTCTGGCCACACCGAAAGCAGAAGTGTACGGCACACCTCGCACATTTCATCTGTATGAAAGGCCATGAGGACGTTGGTTCGTTGGTTTGGCGAAGAGAGAATGCTTTTAGAGAGCAGGGCGAAGAGGTAACGTACATGGTTGCATCCTAACAGGAAGCAGTTGTGGATCGCGTCAGGAACTCCAGACCTGTGCGCGAGGGGATAAAAAAGGGGGTGGGGGTGGGGGGTTGAACTCACCAGAACTCTTCTCCACCTTTATGATACATCCAGGACAGCTCATGGTGTTCGCTTCCACCCACTCCTTACTCTTCTTCTCCTCTTTATTATGTTTCCATCCTGTCGCAAGCCTTCCAATGAGCTTCTTCCCATACTGCCTCTCTATCCTCAACCGTTCCTTCGATTTTGGTGTGGCTGAAAGGTATGATTGGATCAAATCATTGTTGATGGAACCGCAAGTTGCTATAGGACCATGCCTAGGTACATTCGAGACAAATTTAGGACGTACGGAAAGAATTGGTATCCTAACGTACCATGTTTTGCGACATGCTAAACAGAATGATAGGTCGCAGCTCTGACAGGAGCGGAGGTTATCCCAGTTGGTGTATTCTTCATCACCAGGGTCGCGTGCCAATGGTGGTTTTGGAACAAGTGCTTGACAAATTCGATTGGGGCAGCGTACCATTGTCGGTTCTGAATTTCGAAAAAGTCCCTCGGGTAAGCTCATTAGCCACTGGGCACGAATAATGGTGAGGAAATCAGACGTGCCACGTTCGACCATGCGCTTCTCTTGAAGGTCTATCCATCGTTGTAGGAGCGCCTCCCCAACAATTTGCCGTACTTGGTCTTCTCCGACTGGGGTCCATTGCGGATCGTTGGCGTTCTTGGCGGATATTTTGACGCAAGATTCGTCGACGCAGCCCACCTTCTCAACCTCACCTTGTTCAATGCTGAGCATCCAGAAGTCGCTCTGACAAAACAAATAGAACCGACCAAGGTTTTTAGGTCATCGTAAGTATGGAGTTCTGAGGGATGAAGGCAAGATCACGAATGGCTCAACTAAACAGGATTTGCAGCAAACGTGGCCGCATTTATCGATCCGCATGCACTTCGATCCAGGTACAGTGATAAGACAGATTGGACATGGGTATGACTGTTTTTCGAATTTTTCCGAGGCTGCCGAGATGCTGTGTGATAGGAGGAGAGGTACCAAGAACTCGGGGGTAGGGTGGGGGATATGTAAATGTGGACCATCACATAGTTCGAGGATCGATAGAACGTGACCGTCCCGTAGCAACTCGTAGATGCGCCATAATATGCCTTCGCCACCGTTCTCGACACCCTCTTGAGTGATGTCGGATATAAAAGCCCAGAGCTTCTCTATGTCCGTCGCAGTAATCCATGAGTACATGGCGTCCAAGGACATGATTGTTGCCGGTTCGTAGAGAGGGTACCCAGGTGGAAGCAACAACGTTAGGTCGATTGGTGGAAGATGCGAAAGAGTAACCTCGGCAGCAAACGAGGTGCCACAGCTGATATTGTCTTCGCATGATGGATGATATGAAGGGTCTGACGTCGCAAGGACACCATCGACAGTGGTTACTAAAGCTTGACGAGGTTCTTCAAAATCAACAGAAACGCGGAGATGGACTTGAGTCCCTGTGAGATCTGAGGCACTGAAAGTCACGCTATCCGCGTCAATGGACTATCCCGTAGATATGAAAAGAGGTAAATGTGAATGTTTAGGAAAGGATCGTGTGGTTCCTCTCACTTGCATGACTTCTTGTTCTTCTTGCTGGAGAGCAATGCATTTTTCAGCCTGAACAGTGTCGATCATCGGAGGTGGTAAATTTATGCAGTTAGGGGCGTTTGCAGTGGCGTTGGTGGTCAATGGTGTTGAGAGTAGTTATTGTGGTGGGGGCTTATAACGGCGATTCCGCATCCGGGGCGGAGAAGCCTAATGGAATGGATCCGGTGACTCGATTCGGTTCCGTACGATCCTATCTCACGTTAGTCATGGGAACCATGGGGCATCAGTTGTCTCAGATCAGAAAGAAGATGTCGAATGTACACATCAGCATTGTACATGCACAATACCGGTACCGTCAGCGACAATCAAAGGCGAATTGATTCGGAGGAGTTGTTATTAACGATGGATATCTTAAACTTGTTCCCAATTGCTCCCTAGGGCTCCGCACGGATCGGATTGGGTTACCCGAACCGCGAGTTTGAATCCCGGATTCCGGATTCGGATTCAGGCTTTGGTCTCCGTCAAACCGCGGATCCCGGATGCGGGCACGGATTGACAAGAAGTGAGGGATCGGACTAATAATCACTGTAGCCGGAGCAAAAATAAATCTTTTTAGATGCTAATTAGCTCACTTAGTATAGTAAATCCAAATATCTGCCTTTGCTAGTTTATAGGATGGGCTATTCAAGCTGAATGTATATCTAACATCGGACGTGACGTCATTGCCCCCCTCCCGAGTATCACTTGTATCTGTCAAGTTCTTGATTCATACTATTTGACTTCACTATAGAAGACTTGGAGTAATTTTTTATTAATTTTTTAAATACCATAGATAAGGTGCATTAGCGTGACCCTTTGTCCATGTCAGCGAAAATCCGGGAGTGACCGGGGCTATCCGTAGATTGCGGAGCGGATGGGAGGCGGATGGGATGCGGATAGAGACATTGAATTTGTCCTATCCGCGGATGCGCCATCCGATCCGTGCGGAGCCCTATTGCTCCCTTGAATGTATGAGAATACAAGCGGACACGGCCAGAGGGGTACTCTGGGAGCAATCTAGAGAACGATCCGGAGGTACTTAAATTACGACCACCAGCATTCCATGGAATTGAATGCGCCCTTATGGTGGCTAACCCCCCAAGACGTCCAAGACGAAGCCAGCGAAGCATTTCGTTAAGAAGGCAATTACAAAAAGGAGGTATAACTGGGAGATGGTCGGAGAGAGATTTGGCCAGGAGACGAAGCTCGGAGCAAGGTGTTCCAGCCTGGTTGGTTGGGGGGTGCAATACCGGGTTTGGCAGACAAATGTTGATCGTACATGAGCCATAAGGAGGAGCGGTCTGACCTGTGTCTCCTTAGGTCATCAAAATAGTATGTTCTGTCGTTGAGCCATCCATCGGCATCAATGTCGATATTAGGGAGACCCGAGGGATAGACCTTCCAATGAGTCCATCGGATCTGAGGAATTGATGAACCACGTACACGTGGAACACCATGGTACCAACTCTTCGCAGACCCGATGCTGACGCTCTCAAATCAGTGAGATGGTGTCGCATCATGCACGTTTAGATGGAACAGACTCATGATGCGCGTTTGCCCGAAAGCTCTCCTACCATTTTATGCCCAAGATCCCGGAAAGAAATCTGAACGCCAGCCTCGCCTGCAGATCAGATCACACCTATCGGTCTTTCCTAGATAGTATTAGTCTGTATTAATCTACATAGGCCACTTCTGTTGAAGGTTCCTACCGGCAGTGTGTAGCTATGCCGCGCGACGGGACGATTACAAGCATATAAAGACAGTTACAAAAGAACGCCGAAAGAGAAAAGCACGATTAGCCCAGTCACCGAGGAGATTGGCAGTGTGTGTGAGGCGGAAGAGGTTTTAGAGGTAGAGCCACCTGAAGTAGTGGCCGATGTTGTACTATCCTCCACGGCACAACGACCTGTTTTAATAACCAAATATACCAGTAAGAGTCTGCCAACGTTTCGAATCACCGTAAGCTCTCACCAATATTCGTCCATAGATCACAACCTGTATCAATGATCTCTCCAGCACTCTTCTGCGACTCTGAGTAGCTCTTGCACCCAGCGTCGACCATAGACAAAGCAGCTTGAGCCAATCCCTTGGAAAGAAATTTGATAGAGCTAAACACGCTCTTTGCTGACGAACTCAAACCTTCGTCCGCGTCGCATATATAGCTGACCACTTGGTCGATGTTGCTCTTGTCGCTACAAGCCTGGATAATTGCGTCGCTTTGCGAGCTGCAGGAGGAGGGGGCCGTGGGAGCTGTTTGGGCAGGGGCGCAAGTGTTTTGGAAAGTCAATTCCGTCGTAATATTCGCACATGTATAACAGTTGGTAAACCTGTAAAGTTGGAGTCAGACAACCGACCAAGAACATCAGATCAGATTAGGGAATTTACACTCACTGCGCTGCGTCGAGGGTCTGATAATCGTAACACGTGCATGTAGGCGTGTAGTATGTTCCAGATGCGTTTGCTATCGAGGAAAACGGCGGGCATCCCAAAGCCTTCAACTCGGCTGAGGTTTGGGCATTTCGGGGGAAGCAGTATAACGGGCAAGATCTCCAAGTGCTTTGAGATTGAACTGCGATTAGTGGGGTGAGGAATGCGAGGAGTAGGACAAGCATACTGAGGAGATGATTAGAGGGAGGGGGGACGGGTGGATGTTCCGGGGCGATCGGTCTGCCAATGCCTGTCTAAATACCCATCAGCGCTTAACGCGGCCAAATTTATGAGTTTATGCCAAAAACGGGTTAACAAGTGGCTTGGCGTGAGGCAGCCTTAGTTGCTAAAAATACGACTGGCCGTGGACCTGCCGCGAGGAAGCAGCGCCGATAAATTTGTCACCCGGCCGCGGAGCTCCCTAGGCCTGCTAAAGAGCGAGACCTCTATCGCACACTCAAGGTGATCTGAGTCGCTTTTGACCATAATCCATAGCTGCAGTCTCTGTCATGCGACGGCTTTAAGATTCTTGCAGTGGCTACGTGGAATGCACCATCCGAAGCCATCGCCTGATGACTGTATCCGAAGTCCCATTGAAATTGAATCGGTCAATCAGATGCCTCATCAAAAGGGGCGACTATGGATTGTGTACCAAAACGGGATCATGATAACCGCAGGGCTCATCGGCTTGCGCTTATGCAACTACCTAGAAACCAAAACTCAAAGTCAAATTAGTAGCTAGGCCGCATCAAGAAAAACGTGCCTCAATTTCAATTTTTGTGTCAGGAAAGTGCCGTTCGGCAGTGTTCTAGTGAACCCTTCCATTTCCGTCTACCGCCGTTACGCTTCAGGAAAAGGGGTTTCCTGGCGGGCGCCGAGATCGAGGGCAGTTTCGAGTCTCTGAGTTCATTTTTAGTCGCAAGATAGAGGACACCAAAAAAAAAAAAAAAGATAGATCGTTGACCTGCAGGTGGATAGTATCCAGCATACGATTCCAAATTTCTGATTGTGGACCTACGCGCGTATCAGATTATGAGTGAAGGGGAACCTGAAGCAGTGCTCAATCGAGAGATTGTCCATTGGAACATATCCGTCAATTGTCTGTCCGCTGCGTCAACACTATCCGAGAGTGACCAGTGCCAGCTAATTGAATACGAATCTACTGCTCCATTATGAGAGGTTTGATGATCTGGAAGCGGTGAAGTGGTTCCACATCAGCTATGTATTATTAAATCTGTGGAGACTGCGGCGTTCAATGGCGAGATCTTTGGGTAGTGCGCGATCGATACTCTCGGGGTTACCCACCTAACACTGTACCATGATGTCCATACGCGTACCGATGGGATGATTTTTTCTCTATGTAGACGGGTGGTCTACTCCCAAAGATGGCTGATGAGCTCGTTCG
The DNA here is from genome assembly GCA_019633535.1 of Tulasnella sp. JGI-2019a. Classification (NCBI taxonomy): domain Eukaryota; kingdom Fungi; phylum Basidiomycota; class Agaricomycetes; order Cantharellales; family Tulasnellaceae; species Tulasnella sp. JGI-2019a. Next base: position 5,441 of record WSUE01000519.1, on the reverse strand, counting down.
GATCGGCGAGCTGAACGGTCTGTCCAAAGGCCTTCAAAGTGTAATACCTCCATGGCGAGTGGTGACGAACCGGCCGAAATGAATGATTTCGCGGCAGTGGTTAATGTATTGCTCAGGATTGGCTATGACTCGAAGAGGCTACGAAGCTCTGGTTCAAGGTGTCGCAAATGCATGATAATCAACTGGACAGCCTTCCCAAGAGTCTTGGGTGTTCTCACATTCAAAATCAGCATCTTCCATCTCTTATAACCCTAAGAGTCAGTCTACGCTTTACCTTTCAAGGAAAACATATTCGCGGCGGAACTTGCGCAGGCACGGTCTGCATTTCAAGATAACACGTGATATATTCAAATCGAATAGAAGATGTCCGTAGGGGAAAAGTGCGATGACAAACATTGTGAGGGATGCTAAAAGTGTCTGTGTTTCGGCGCATCATCCGCTAGGGCAACGACTCGCGACCTGTTCAACGATCTTCGCTGGCTCCACCGTTACCGCCGGCTCCGCCTTGGCCGCCGTGTCCTGAGCCATAAGAGGCACCACCGGCTCCGCCAGCGCCACCATCTCCTCCATTGCCCCAGCCGTCAGAGGCGCCACCATTGCCTGCGGCACCTCCATCTCCTCCGTCGCCAGAGCCATAGGAGGCACCGCCTTGTCCACCGTTCCCGCCCCATCCACCATTGCCAGCGCCATAAGAGGCGCCGCCCTTGCCACCGTTCCCGCCCCATCCACCATAGCCAGAGCTGTAGGAGTTGCCACCATTGCCACCATTGCCGCCACCGCCACCACTGCCCGAGCCGTAGGATGCGCCACCTTTGCCACCGTGGCCACCATTGCCGGCATCGCCAGAGCCTTCAGCGACTCCACCGTTACCACCATTGCCGCCGTCTCCTCCATAGCCGGAGCCATAATTAGCACCACCCTTGCCACCCTTGCCACCCCATCCACCATTGCCTGAGCCATATGAGGCGCTGCCGTGGCCACCATTGCCGCCCCATCCAGCATCACCAGAGCCGTAGTTGGTTCCGCCCTTGCCACCGTTTCCTCCTCCACCGCCATAGCCGCTGCTGTGAGAGACTCCGCCACCTCCACCACGACCGCCATTGCCGCCGTAGCCAGAGCCGTAGGAGTTGCCACCCTTGCCACCTCTGCCAGCGGGGCCTCCGTTGCCAGCAGTATAACCACGGGCTATCAATGAGGTTGCGGTACACTTAGTTTCGACTGTCGCAACATCATAGAGAATGAAGGCGCAGTTACTTACAGACGATGCCATCGCGACGTTGGATATCGGTAGGAGCGGCGAATGCCAGTAAGCCAAAGGCGATGAGGGGAGTGAGGACGTTAGAGAAGCGCATGATTGATAGAGAAGTTCGTAGAAGTCGTAAGAGTGGTCGTGAAGATGGGGGTATAGCACTGAGCTGAGGGATATGTACCATGTTCAACGACGACCTCTTATAGTCGCTCAATACATCCCTGAAGACGTCTGGAGTCTCAGTGTCGGGCGGAGGCCTGTCTGCCCTCTAACCTGACTGTATCCCAATCGAGGATGAGCGTCCTCCGTCCGCATGTTGGCAAGTAGATCCCCGAAGAAGAATCCGCCAAGTGACTTGGCAAAGGTGATATCAACGAGGGAAATACAGAGGATTGATGTGCTGATCCCACCGGCGATCAGGACAGGTCTGAGTCATGTGTAGTCCCAGGTGACTTCGTTTGCCTCGTTTTTGGGTTCGAGGAATGGTTGGGGTGGGCTGTCTGACCCTTCGCGATCGCCCGAACACGACGCGGCTGGACGTCGTCGGCTGTGTGTATTGAATCCCCAAGCCACGCTTTTAACGGATTTAACTCCAAGTATGGTCTTATTACATCAACTCAGCGCCCAAGGACTGAGATTAGGAGCTTCGAATATGTAAAATATGCAATGTGCCCAAGGTGATATCCCCATTCAGGACAAACCCTGTCGTATGTGCGCCCTTATTCGGTACTACGTTCGGATGTACGAACTATATATGGACCACACAGCCTGTTACAACCCATTTACGGTTCTTTGCACGAACGGTTGTCAGGTCGCATTTTGTTTGTTTTCATCGAGGGGTCAGATATCATCTATTTTAGTAACAGAGATGACGTCATGCACGGTCTTTCTAAGCAAACCATCCGCGCATCAGCACCCAACATTCAAAATCTCAACAAACCCTGGTGGCGCTTGCAACGCGATATAATTGAGACTAGAAGTACATCAAAGATAGAGGGAATCCCTAACTCGGGTCAAAAATATTACGCAACGCATCCAACATGTATATGATTCAAACATCGCCGATGTACAGATACTCTCCCGCCCCCCACCCGATTTCCTATCCTTTCTAGTCATATCACACCGTTTATTAAACTCCCAATCAGACGTGAACAGTTTCATAACCCGCTTCGGAGAAGAGGTAGGCGGTAGTCAAAAATCGAAAGGATCCGGCAGGAGCATCCACCCAAGATGCAGTATATTGATGACTGCAAGGAAGCCAATCTACACACTCGGGAAATAACCTCGCAAGCAGAGCAGCACAAATCCCGAATCGACGCTCCGATAATCAAAGTGAAATGTCAAGTATTTCACGGTTCCGTTCAATGTAGACTCTGGAAGAAGTGTGACTTGACCATTCAACTGCTATTGGCTAGTAATAGGGGCGGATTTGTAGAAGTTTCGGTGTGGTCCAAGCCGCAACGATGAGACATCCAACCTATAAAGGGAAGTTTTTATGTCAAGTATGTCTATTGCTATTTCTTTCGCTCTTGACGGACATTTGATGCGCACTTCGCATAGCATTATGTTCGTTATCGGACGTTTAAAGATAGGAACATTCATCGGCCTATAGTCGTTGGAGCGGAGGAGAATCCATGGGTTGTCATTGGATGCATGTGAATAGATCGGATAGTAATTCCTGAGGCTAGGCCAACAGGAATGGCGTGATCCGATTGATGCTATATAGTAGGAGAGTGGAGTCCGGCGACCCCCCGAAAGGTGACCTGCACATTCTTGCGCACGATCACTGACGACCGTTTTGTTGTTTGACTGGATATAGCGACGTTTGGCTATGCTGAGTGCTGTAAGTGACGGCGAGGGTGCTTCGAACGTCTTGAAGCTTTGAGATTATCGTCTTTCCGCGAGTCGTTGGCTGTGCCATATCTGATGACCTTGAGACAACTGATCCTTACGCTTACTGTTTTGCATTGTATCGGTTCATCTTCGCATCTTTGCGTAAGCACATTTGTGTTCAGTAAGACCCCATAAAATCCGGTTACATTGAATAAAACAATGTCCGTATGGAAGAAGCGAGACGGAAGACATTTAGGGGATGCAGAGCGCGTCTATGTCCGAGGGTGTCCGCTACGACAACGACTCGCAACTTTTTCAATGACGTCCACCACTGCTGGATCCGCCGTTGCCACCAGCTCCACCAACACCACCATTGCCTAAGCCTTTAGTAGAGCCACCATTGCCGCCATTGCCGCCTCCTCCTCCATTGCCGGAGCCTGAAGAGTTGCCGCCGTTTCCTGCGTTTCCTCCATTGCCACCGTTGCCTGAGCCATGGGACGCGCCTCCACTTCCACCCATGCCGCCGTTTCCTCCATTGCCGCTGCCGAAAGAGTTGCCACCCCCGCCACCACGACCGCCATTTCCTCCATTGCCCGAGGAGGTCGCCTTGCCGCCGCTGCCGCCACTTCCACCGTTTCCTGCATCACCATGACCGAAAGAGTTGCCACCACTGCCGCCGCTGCCGCCGTTCCCACCGCCACCGCTGCCGGAGGAGCTACCGCCGGTGCCGCCATGGCCACCATTGCCAGCGTCACCTGACCCGTGAGCGACTCCTCCATTTCCACCACGGCCGCCGTTGCCGCCATCACCAGAGCCGTAAGTGTTTCCGCCGGTTCCACCGCTGCCGCCGTTACCACCATCACCACGGCTGGTAGAGCTGCCGCCGTTACCGGCATCACCATGTCCATAAGAGTTGCCACCAGTGCCACCGTGGCCGCCATTGCCGCCGTCGCCCGAGCTGTGGGCAGATCCGCCGCTGCCACCGCTGCCACCGTTGCCGGCATCACCGTGACTATACGCGTTGCCGCCAGCACCACCGCTTCCACCGTTGCCAGCGTCCCCGCCGGGATGATAAGACGGACCACCACGGCCTATTGACGTGGTTATAGTGCGTTCAACTCCACATTCGCATCATCATAGCGAATAGCGGTGGGGTTACGTACGAGAGATTTCACCACGACGTTGGATGTTAGCAGGAGCAGCCCCGACGGCCGTCAACAAGGTAAAGGCGATGAGGGGAGTGATAAAGCGCATGATTGATAAAGGTTCGTAGATGTCGTTAGAGTGTTCGTGAAAGATGGAAGAGGGAATGTAGCACTGTGCTGAGGGATATGAACCGTGCTTAACGACCCCGTCTTATAGTCGACCAGGATGACATTGAACCTGCCGAGAGTCGCATGCCCTCTTTCTAACCAACAGCACAATGTATCCAAATCGAGCGTAACCGTCTTCTGATCTGCTGTGCCTCCCCCAAAATATCTGCCAAGCCACTTGGCAAACGGTCTTCTCAACGAGGAACAAAGTGTGGACGTGTCGATCCCGTCGGCAAGAAGGTCGAGCCTGAGTCACGTGTAGTGTTTTACCTCATTTTAAACTTGGAGAAAGGCATAAGAGTGCCGTCCGACCCTTTACGGTCGCTCATTGCATGCGGCGGTGTTGGTGAAAGAAGGGATCGTCGGTTGTGCGAACTGTGTTTGTTTGAACGTGATGTTCGACATCAGGGCTAAGCGCCCAAGCTAAAATAGAAAGCACCAAGCTGCCAACTCCACACACCCCCAAAAAATCAAATATGCTCAAGAAAGATGTGAGGATGCAGGGGCTCAAGTTGAGGGCTCAGTGCTGTCCCTAATTAGGACAAATTTAATTGCATGGGCTTCTGACATTTGACATCTTCTTGTCAGTTTCTTGTTAAAGGGTGCTCAGGTCAACTGAACCCTTACTCACTATTTGACAGGACATTGGGGATCTTTGAAGATGCACACAAAAGTGTGTATGAGAGGATGAGAGGTGTATTCATGTTGGTAGTGATAAGAGGGTGGAATGGAGAACTGTCATATTGTATTTGCCCTCATCACCTACATTTGCCCTATGCAACTCCACACCAAGCAAATGCCCATTGGTTTACATTCAACCTTGCAAAGCGTGCCAAGTCCCCAAGTCAACATTTGTTATGTTTGTTCATTCTACCTGTGCGCCTTGAAAAGCCAACATTTCTACATGTTCAAGTATCTACATGCACAGAGGGGAAGTCACCATTAACGGGGTAATGTTCAAGTTCTACACGCGTGCCAAGAAGCAAGTGTCTGGGTGAAGTCTGATTCCCACACTTCAAGAAGTGCCCCCTAAGAGTTTAACCACT
>WSUE01000518.1:0-11297 GCA_019633535.1 Tulasnella sp. JGI-2019a | reverse complement strand
CACGGTTTATAAACCCCCTTGGCACCTCTCACCGTTTGTGGGCCCCTTTGCCCCCCCCCCCAACGGCGCCACCGGGTGGGGTTTGTTTTGGGCCCCCCCCCCCCCCCCCCCCCAGAACTCTCCCACAATCACTGTGGCCAGGCCTCTGCTTTACTCATAAATAAGCAGGCCAGACCTCACTAGATGGATTATCAACCCATCCAAACCTTTCACCAGACCCCCCATCATGTCTGCCTGGCAACACACAAACCCCAATCATGTTAATGCTGCTATTCCAACTGGAGATCTCCTCTCCTCTGCCACTTCCATGGGACAGGCCTTGCACCCCCCCCCCTGATGACCCCAGCAGGCACAGGCAACCCTGTCCCTCCTATCCACACTGCCCCTGCCCCTCTCAGGATGGTGGATGTCTTTGCACAGCTGGAACTCAGTGGAGCAAGTCACCTCAACTCTGACCATGACATGCACCCTCAGGATGGATCACCAAGACCATCCAGATCCCAGCTCCTGGCTACCCACCTTGGCTTGGCCAAGGAAGGTGCCCTTGACATCACCCTCAACCTGACTCCTCTTCCTTGCAAGGAGAAGAGAGCCTTCCCAGTAGCAGCTGACTCCCCCAGCTTCAAAGCCAGCACCAATGCCAAGTCTAGGAAGACAGGCAAAGGCACTGCCAAGACCACCCTGTCTGCTGAGGACTATGAGAAGCTAGCCAAGGAGAAGAAGCTCGAATGTGCTGCTGAGAAGGAGGCTGATTGAGAAATCTTGAAGGAATTTGGGTTGCCAACTGTCCAGGCAGTTAAGCAATCCATCTGATACATCAAGCCCATTGTGTCAGGTGAGGTTGACAGGTACATTCCCTGCCTCTGGAATGGGAAGAAAAAGCCATCATTCACATGCTCACCCTGTGAGGACTACAGGCACAATCCCTCCTCTAAATATATAGAGAAGCTCCAGGACTGCCTCTTTGCCCTCTGTGACTTCTGCATCATACTCAGCTTGGACCTCACCTGGATGTGGGTCATGGTTTACAACTGCCAACACCCTGACAATGCTGACACTGAGATGCTCCTATCAGCAATCAGTTATTGGATCCTCACAAAGAACCTCCCCCAGTCAGTGGGCAAGCATCTTGAGGTCAAGATCTACAAGCAACCCAACAGTTTGACTGTCAGTGCCATCTGTCTCTTCTGCACCAAAACAGCCAAGGACCTCCTTACTGCCAAGTTCACCACCTTCACCTTCCACAAGAAGGGCATCAACTGCATCTTCTTCCTCCAAGGCCCCAAGTCATGGGGACAGGATTGTCTTGGACATCATGAACAGCCTGACCATCCTGTCTGAACTCATTGAAGGGATTGCTAACTCCCTCACCAACATCATTAAGCTAAACAAGGAAGGCAAGCCCTCCTCCCTCTGCATCACCTGCCTGGACTGGGTCAACCCTTTGGTTGCCCCAGACACAACCCCTTGCATCATCATCAACCCCAAACAGGTCAGGACAGGCAACTGGAGGCTCTTGTTCACCCTGAACAAGGAGGCCCTGAAGGAGTGGAAGGTCCCAACAATGCTGGGAGGCTATCCATTGTGAGGATTGGTGGTGTGTAGTGAGCCTCCCTTCTGCATTTCTTGCTGCTCATTCTCCCACCAAAGGGAACACTGCAACTGGTGGAGCATCTTGGGAGTCATGGTGAACCCAAAGCAGCCAAAGGGACTGAGGGAGATTACCTGGGTGAAGGTAACCTCATGGAAGTTGCAGGAAGTTGCCAAGCCCAAGAAGTCAGGCAAGACAACCAGAGGAGCCCCCTGCTCAGTCATCAGAGGACTGGGTAGAATGAACCTCTGCTAGCTTTCATATCTTGTACACTATGTCATGACTTAGCATTTGTCATGTCTTTGTAGCTTAGCAGAGGACATCACAAGTCACTCTTTGTCTGTCTTCTATCAACCACATAGTGGTTGTCAATGACTTTGTAATGAATACTCAAAGCACACATGCTAGGAGTTCAGATAAGAGTATAGTGAAATACAAGATACAAGAGGCAAAGTGGGGAACAGTACTCCTCACTTTGCTGCTACTTAAGCAATCCTGCAAGCATGACTCATTACATACAGTAAGCAGACTCTGTATCACTAAGCTATAGAACATCCTCAGTCAGCATATGGAACAGAATAGAATAGAACAATTGCACCATGCATCCCCAGGATGCATCAGCACTCCATATGATCTGCTCCCATGTACCCACCAGGCACAACTTGGTGCTTGCCACTCTGCTCCTTAAGTCACTTCCACAATGGTTGTGACATCAGACCCCTCAAAAAGCATCATAGAGGAGTGATCAGTTGTTGCAATGAGTATGACACTGATGTGAAAGTGGGCAATTGATCAGTGATGCTGCTCCTAGGTAATGGCAGTGGAACTCTGAGATGGCAAACACACTGTTCTCTAGGTTCTCTACTGGCTCCCATAAGTTCTCTTCTTCACTGTAGTCAACCCACTTGACCAGATACTGCAACTGGTTGCCTTGCCACTGCGAATTGATGACCTTCTCCACTTCATAGTGTTCCTCCCCATCTACAACCACTGGTGGTAATGGCTTGATTTCCTGTCCTTTGATTGTGTCCTCCTTGACCTTTGTGAGGAGGGTGACATTGAAGATGTCATGGATTTTCATGGTTGCTGGGAGTTTGAGATGATAGACATGGGAGGAGATGGCTTCTATGATGGGGTATGGGCTGAGTCTCTTTGCTGTAAGTTTTGTTGAGGGTCAGTCCATCTTGATGTGAGTTGCCTCTAGCCACAGCTTTTCTCCTACTTCAAATGCCAGGGTTGCTGTGTGGTTCTGATCATAGATTCATGTATGTCACTCCTGGGCCATCTTCATTGCTGCCCTGAGTTCCTCTTGGACAATTGCAAGTTGCTTGATCACTTCTTCAGCTCCAGGCACTGACTGGGTCACCAAAGGATTCATAGTGAATGTCAGGTGGTATCTGTAGTTTGTGAAGAAGGGAGATGCATCAATTGATGAGTGATGTGTGTTGTTGTAAGAGAACTCTGCCATGGCCAATAAGTCTGCCCAATCATCCTGTCGATGTGTTGCAAAGACCTGCAGGTACTGCTCCACTGCTATGTTTGTATACTCCATCTGTCCATCTGTCTGTGGTCAATATGCTGTTGAGTAAGTGGGATTGATTCCCAACACCTTGTAGACTCCCTTGACCAACTTGGATGTGAACTGCATCCCTCTGTCTGATACTGTGTCCACTGGCATCCCATGCAACCTCCATACATTGTTGATCAACAGTTGTACTGTGCCATCTGCTGTTACTGTCTTTGTTGTGGGTATGAAGTGGGCCATCTTCATCAGACAGTTGATGATGATGAATATTGAATCGAATCCTTTGGATGGTGGCAAGTCTGTGATGAAGTTGTAGGAGATGAACTGCCAGGGTCCTGCTGGTATGGGTAGAGGTTTCAAGTGCCTGTGTTCTGTTGAATGGCGGTTCTTTGTTTGCTGGCACTTGTCACAGGCTTCGATGTATTGATTGATGTATGCCTTTAGCCCTGGCCAGTAGTACCCTCCCGACACCAGTTCCAATGTTGCCACTTGTCCCCTATGACCTGTGATCATTGAGTCATGGTACAGCTCCAAAATCCCCTTCTTCAGTTCTTCATCTGCTGGTACATAGACTCTCCCTTGCCAGAAAAGGATTCCTTCATCTACTGAGTATTCTTCAAACTTCTTCTTCATTTCAGCACTTGTTGAGGTTAGATCAGCATTGAAGTATGCAAGGATTGGTGCCAACACCTCATCATGTTGAATAACCACCTTGATCTGCTCCAGGAGTTCTGTGTCTGACTGATACAATGCCACTAGTTCCGCAAAATTTTCGGGCTTCAGGATTTTGCATGGTTTGCCATTATCCCCCTCTGATATCTGATGATCCAACCTTTGAGAGAGTGTTTCTGGTTTGGCTGATTGGTGACCTGGATGATAGGTGATATTGAAGTTGTAATGGGATAGAAGGTCCACCCAGCATGCTTGACAGCAGTTTGTGATCTTCACATCTTTGAAGAACTCTAGATTCTTGTGGTCAGTGATGACATGAATTGGATCCTCTGTTCCCTGCAGGTATTGCTGCCAGTGTTCGAGAGCCTTGACAATTGCAAGCATCTCTTTGTTGTAGATGTTGTAGTTGTGTTCAGCTGGTAGCATTGACTTAGAGAGGAATGCCACTGGGTGTTTGTGTGTGTCCTCCTGCTTTTGTGACAGTATTGCTCCATATGCATAGTCTGACACATCCATTTCCACTGTGTAGGGACATTCCAGGTTTGTGTGGGCCAGTACAGGTGCTGATGTGACTGCCTTCTTCAGTGTGTCAAAGCTCTCCTGCTGCTTAGATCCCCATTTGAACATCACTCCCTTCTTCTCCAGATTGTACAACAGTCTGGCCAACTTCGAGAACCCATTGATGAATTGTTGGTAGAAGTTGAGGAACCCCAGGAAAGACTGCACATCGGTCACTGTTTTTGGTTCCTTCCATTCCTTGATTGCCTCCACCTTCCACTGATCCATTTTGGACCTGTCTTTGTTGATGTGCACTCCTAGCCACTCAGTTTCCTCCACATGGAAGGTGCACTTTCACATGTGACAGTACAGCTTGTACTCCCTGAACCTCTCCAGGATCCTCCTGTTCATTTCAACATGTGCAGGGAGGTTATCAGTGAAGGATATTGTGTCATCAAGGTAGTTGGTTGCATTGACACCCAGCACTAGGGTGAGCACCTTGTTCATCATTCTCTGAAACACTGCTGGCACATTACACAGGCTGAAGTGCATGACCTTGAATTTGAAAAGTCCCCATCACATCCTGAATGCCATTTTCCACTCATCTCCAGGCTTGATTTGCACCAAGTTGTAGCTGTTTCAAAGGTCAAACTTTGAGAACACCATTGATCCTCTCATGCAGTCCATAATTTCATTGGTGCATGGGAGGGGGTACTGGTCCTTGATGGTGATGGCATTGATCTTTCGCCAGTCAACCATGAGTCTCTTCTTCGAATCTTTCTTGGGGATGAAGAAACAAGGTGATGCTACTGGGGACTTGGATGGTTGGATAAATCCCTTGGCTAGCATCTTGTCAAGCCACACTTGCATCTCCTTGTTCTCTGCATCTGACATGGGATAGAGGCCTGCTGGCTTGGGAAGCACCACATCTGGTATGAAGTTGATAGTGATGTTGTGCTTGCTGTGAGCCAGGAGGGTGTCTGATTTGGTGTTGTCAAATACATTGAGTAGATCATGGTAGACCTCTGGCACTATCTCACTTGCTGGTCTTTCTTCTTCCACATGCTTGGCAGTGATTTGTGCTGATAGGTTCTTTGGCTTGGGTTCATTGACACTTGCCACCATGTATGCAATTGCTTCTTCTTGCCATTCCATCAGGCATGCCCAACATGACAGGGGCATCCTGTCCACTTGTACACCTTCACATCTGATACACAGCCTTGGTCCCATCTTCAGCAGACTGTGTCCTTCTTTGATGGTGTTGATCAGTTCTGCTTCTTCTTCTTCATCATGCTCATGGGTTGTGGAGACCAGTGTCTTCCATCATCCTTCTTCACCAGCTGTGATGATCATTGGTTCTTCTTCTTCCAGGCACCTCATCTTGCAGTGTGCACTCCTGAAGTTGACTTGGTTCTCAACCCAGTCGATCATTGGGTTGTGGGTTCACAGCCACGAGATTATGAGTACCACCACATATTGTCCTGTCAGTACAACATCAAGTGTGATCTTTTGGTGTGGTTTCTGATGTGCATGATAGCTTCTACCACTCAGTCCACAACTCCAAGTGACCTTCCATTGATATCCCTTATTGGCATAGGGAATTTGTGTTTCTTCATTTTGATATTATGTTTCTCTATGTATCAATGATTGATGAATGTGGACATGGCTCCTGAGTCAATTAGGAATAGGGGAAAGGTTGTGATGTTGGTTTCTAGTTCTGCTTGTATCTTAAGGTGCACACTGATCTCATCAGAATGGGTAGAATTGAGAGTTGCATGAGTGTGTAGCAGGGTATCCAAAACCATAGCCCTTGAGGGCACAACATTCTTTGAGGGGGTCACTAAAAATCCACTTTTGCTTTCTTCTTCTTCTCTGACTCATCACCTGAATTAGATTCCTCTTCACAGTCTTCTTTGGCTGTTGCAGCTACCTGTGCCTTCACTCTGCATGTTGCTGCTTGATGTCCTTTCCTCCCACACTTGAAGCACATGCCTGCTTTCATGTGCTTTTCTCTTTCTTCCTTGGATAGGAACCTTCTGCTGGTTGACAGGTCCATAGGCCCCAAACCATCTCCATCCCCTCCTGTAGATGCTGACAGCACTGGTGCGAAGGTACTGGTCAACAGGTTACAAGGGGGTAGGGGCTTCCAGCCCATGTTCTTCTTCTCCTGGTTGTGTTGGTGGTGACAATTGTTGATTTTAACTGTCAGGGTGATGAGCTCATCCATCATGGTTGGCTCTGCATGCAAGACCATGTCGTCCTTGATGTGGTCTTTGAGTCCTGAGTAGAATGTCTGGATTAGTTGTGTCTGCTCTGTCCACCTGAGTATCGACACCAATTCCCTAAAGTCTGATGTGTATTCCACTGTCAACCCCTTCTGCTTCAGCTGTGTGAGCTTTTTGGCTGCTGTTCTCTTTTCGTCTGGGTCATAGAACACCTGTTTGAATTCACATTTGAACTCTGCCCAGTTTGTCAATCTCAATGAGGTTGGCTTGGAGTGAGCACCTCTTGTGAGATGGGCTGCACCCATTTTGCCACTCTGTCAGTCATCTTAAGGAGTGCCCATTGGATCTTGCACTCATCAGTGGGGAAGTCGTTCAGTCTCAGTTGAAAGTACAATGTGGAGTTCTGAAGGAAAGTTTGTGCCACTGGCCCTTGATCTCCTTTGAATGCATCCAGGCTATCGGCCTTCAGGTCTCCTCTTGCTGCCTGTAGTTACTGAGGGGTGATGTTTATGATGGGCACCACTACCTGGATGATAGGTTGCAGTGCATTCTGCATGTTGCCACACAGCTGTTGAATGAGTGCATTTTGGCTGTTAATCATTGATTGCTGCTGGCGCATCTGCTCCTGCAGCTGTTGCATCATCTGAATGAGCAATGCAGGTCCTGCTTGTTCCACATTGATTTCTTCTTTGGGTTGTTCTTGAATATGCTGCAGGTGTGCTGGTCCTGTGCCAAATAGATCTTGTTCCATTCCTGACATCTTTCTAGTAGAGCGAGTTATGTGATATGACTTCGCCTAATGTCATAACTTAGTGTTTGTCATGTCTTTGTAGCTCAGCAGAGGATGTTGCAAGTTGCTCTTCATCTGGCTTCTATCAACCATGTAGTGGTTGTTGATGACTTTGTAATGAATACTCAAAGTGCATGTGCTAGGAGTTTGGATAAGAGTATAGTAAAATACAAGATACAAGAGGCAAAGTGAGGAACAGTACTCCTCACTTTGCTGCTACTTAAGCAATCCTGCAAGCATGACTCATTACATACAGTAAGCAGACTCCATATCACTAAGCTATAGAACATCCTCAGTCAGCATATGGAACAGAATAGAATAGAACAATTGCATCATGCATCCCCAGGATGTGTCAGTGCTCTGTATGATCCACTCCCATGTGCCCACCAGGCATGACTTGGTGCTTGCCACTCCACTCCTTAAGTCACTTCCATGATGGTCATAACACACTAGTACCATCTCAAAAGAATAGCTATGCACCTCCCTCCTCATATCTTGAAACAAGTATGATAAGATAAGCATGCCCTGAGGAAATCACATACCAGAGAAATAGTTGTGGCATGGATGGAAGAATCCCCCTTGTGATAGGTCACAGAAGTGATCTACATGAGAAACTTCCCCACTAACTTGTCATGGTTAGTTGCTGACAACCACTCATTTCAGTCTTTCATGTGATCTTATCAAGGTCCCTGTAAATGGGGACCTGACCCAGGAACTGGTGACATCAGAGTTACTGGAGTTAACAGACTTAACATTCTAAGAATTAGCAATGACATCATTGATAACATCATCCATAGCCTGCAGAAGCTATTATTAGTTCTGTAGCACACAGCACTTATATGTAGTAACCAGAAGCCAGACTGACTCATGGCATGACTCAGCTGGAAGCTGCAGTAGTTATTATTAGATAGAAGCAGCAACCACAGCCTGGGAATAACTGTGTAGACCTAGGGTATATAAGGAGGGGGATCTGAGCAGGTCTCAGTTCTCCATTCCACCCTCTTATTGCTATCACAGTGAATACATCCCTCTCATACTCTCATGAGCCACAGAGGGCACACTGTTATGGTGTGCTCTGAGTGGCCACACTAAACATCCAAGGAATCCACAACAGTGGTCCCTCAGGAAGTTGAAACAAAATTTGCGACACCATCTGACTTATGAGGACAAATAAGTGGGATGTGCTAGCCCTTCAAGAGACACATGAGTCAACTGATATGGCTGCTGGGGTGGAAGACCTATATCAAGGGATATGGGCCTTTGCTAACCCTGGAACCCATCACTCAGCAGGTATGATGTTCCTCATAGAGAAACACCTCACAAGGGAAGACAGAACAGTTCTTACCCATGACATCCTCCTCAAAGGAAGAGCACAAAAGCTCTCCTTCCAGTGGAGGAATGAGCAACCCATCACAATCATTAATGTGTATGCTCCAAATGACACCTAAGAGGCTGTCACTTTCTTCTCAGACCTAACTCTAAATGTCTGAGCACCTGACATCATATTAGGAGACTTCAACCACATAGAGTCCCCCATAGACAGGCAACCCAACAGGGGCCAGCCTCCCTCAATCACAAAGGAGGCTCTGAGGAACCTCAGACAAGCACTCCACCTTGAAGACAGATGGAGGACAGCAAACCAGGCAACCCACTCCTTCACATGGTCTGCCCCAAACCTGAACAATGACAGCTCTAGATTGCATTCAAGGCTTGACAGGATATTAGTCTCCCAAGGAATCCTGAGAAGAGTGAGCAAATGGGACCACATAAGCTTGATAAATCCAAGTGATCATGACTGTGCCACAGTCAAAATCCTTGACAAAAATGCCCCTGAGACAGGCTCTGGCTCATGGTGAATGAACATTGAAGACCTCCAAGATGAGGTGATCATTGAACAAACACAGGAATGCCTCCTCAGAGCTGAGAGGCACATGAAGAAAAAAGACCTGATGAAGGTATGGCTGCAAACCAAACTGAAAATCCAAGCCATCTTCAAAGGAAGACAGCAAATAAGACAGATTGAAAGAAACAAAAAACTCAACCAACTTAAAAAAGTCAGGGCAATATGCAAGAAAGCACCCAACTTCTTAGAAAATCAGCATGCCCAGAGACAAGCCAAAGCCCTTGACAATAGGATGGGTGAAATCCAGAAAGCGAAATTGAATGCAGCCACTGACACATCAGCAGCAAGATTCAGACTCCAAGGTGATGCAGTAAATAAGTACTGGTTCTCCATTGGGAAGTCGAGAGGAGAACAGGCTGCAATTGCAGCCCTCAGATCCCCCCAGAACATTCTCAAAAGAGATACTAACAGGATGCTTGACACAGCCAGAGGTTTCCATGTGAACCTCCAAGCATGCCCAGAGATGAATGATGAAAGGCACCTAGCCATCATCAAGATGGAACAGCACACAAAAAGGAAGTGATTCCTCCCACAGCAGTCTACATGTCTAGCAGCTGAGATAGACAGAGATGAGATCAAGACATCCACTAGGATGAGCAAAGCTGGAAAGGCCCCAGGCCTGGATAGCTTCATATATGAATTCTACAAGTACTGGCTTGACCAAGAAAGTGACAGACAACCTGAGAATGGAAAGCCCAAGATGCCAAACATCTCTGCAATCCTAGATCAGGTATGGAACGCCCCCTTGCAAAGAACAAAAGGCACCCCCAAAGAGTACAAGAAGAGTGTAATGCACCTACTGTACAAGAAAGGTGACAAGGATGTGTCATGACTCAGCATCTGGTCATGTCTTCTAAGCTCTGCAGAGGACATTGTAAGTTGCTCTTCATCAGGCTTCTATCAACCACAGGGTGGTTGTCATGACTTCATTCAGGATACTCGAAGTGTGTGCACTAAGAGTTCAATGAGAGTAAAGTAGAATAAACAATACAAGAGGCGAAGTGAGGGACATTCCCCCTCACTTTGTGACTACTTAAGTGATCCTACAAGCCTGACACATCCTGTACAGTAATTGGACTGTGTATCACTAAGCCATAGAACAATGTCAGTAAGTGACATAGAACATAACAGAAATAGAACAATTGCAACATGCATCCTGGGATGCATCATTAGTTCATAACCTCCATTGCCATGTGCCTGCCAGGCACAACTCTGTGCTCTCCACTCCTTAAGCCACTTCCACCATGGTCATGACATCAGCCCCCTCTAAAAGCATCATAGAGGAGTGATTAGTTGTCACAATGAGTACAACACCAACTTGGAAGTGGTCGATTGATAGGTGATGCCACTCCTGGATAAAGTCAGTGAAATTCCGATACTGTGAACATGCTGCTCTCCAGATTCTCCACTGGTTCCCATGAGTTCTCTTTGTCACTGTAGTCAACCCACTTAATGAGGTACTGCAACTGCTGGCCCTGCCAGCACAAGTTGATGACCTTCTCAACCTTGTAGTGCTCTTCTCTGTCTATGATCACAGGTGGTAATGGCTCCACTTTTCATCCTTTGATAGTGTCCTTCTTGACCTTCATGAGGAGGGTGACATGGAACATGTCATGGATCTTTATTGTAACTGGGAGTTTGAGGTGATATGCATGGGAGGAAATGGCAGCTGTGATGGGGTAGGGTCCCAGCCTCTTTGCCATGAGCTTTGTCAACAGTCAGTCCGTTTTGATGTGCATTGCCTCCAACCACACCCTTTCTCCTACTTCAAATGCAGGGGTTTCTGCATGGTCTCAGTTGTAGACCTGTGCATGTCACTCCTGAGCCATCTTCATCACCACTTTGAGTTCTCCTTGGATGGTCATGAGTCAAGTGACGATTTCTCCTGCTCCAGGAGACAAATGGGTTGCCAATGGGTTCATGGTGAATGTTGGATGGTACCCATAGTTTGCAAAGAAGGGGGATGTGTTGATTGATGAGTGATGCATATTGTTGTACAATGTCATATTGTATTTGCCCTCATCGCCTACATTTGCCCTATGCGACTTCACACCAAGCAAATGCCAATTGTTTTACATTCATCCTTGCAAAGC
>WSUE01000517.1:0-11348 GCA_019633535.1 Tulasnella sp. JGI-2019a | reverse complement strand
GGGAGTAGGCTGAGGGATGGGGATACTTTCTTAAGCATCCTGTCCCTGGCTTTAATGCACAAGTCATGTCTGGGGCAATTTTGTGGGTTTATAGGAGAGATGTCCCAGAGGTCTCCTTGGGAGCTTACTTGGTGGAAACGTCTTAGGTTGTTTGCAGCCAGAGATGATTCTGATCTGGTAGAAATTTTGGTGTACTTGGAGAGCCAGATTGGGATGGATCTCTTCGCATCGTTCTTGAAACGGGTCGCTTCCGTTCTTATATTGTATTTCCTGGAAACTACGATCATGTCACAGAGTTCTTTGGATAGTTTGCTTCTCCATCCCTGGGTTTCCTTCCAGGTTTGGTCAAAGATGTTTGTCATCTTGTCATTCGGGCCTCCTTTAGCTGCGAATCTGACAAGAGAGTCCAGGATGGGGGCCCAGTCGGGTCGTTGACCTGCTGGGGCTCTCTATTTCTTGATCCACATTATGCGTGCTGCATTCTGTCTGGATTTGAAATCCGGGACGTTGAGGCCACCTTGGGATGGGGGCTTGTAGACATCATCTAGCTTCAGGATGGATTTGGCCTTACCCACCCACATTACTGTCCTTACGCATTTGACAATCCTTTGCACCACTGGTGGTGGGGGATCGTTCGTCATCAGCAAGTATTGTGCTCTTGCAAGCATGATGTAGTTGGTGATGATTGCCCTTCCTTGGAGGGATGGCTTTCTTGCTGCCCATTTTTGGGCAGCGTCTTCCATTTTGGAGACACGGGTCTCCCATAGGGATTCATGATCGAGATTGTAGCCTACAAAGCCTCCTAGTATTCTTAGAGCCTCTCCATCAGAGATGATTCTTATTCCATCAGGAATTATGCTTGACCCTCTAATGGGGTGAGTTGTTCCTGAAAGGCGACGGTTCAGCACTACTGCTGTTCTGTGATCTTTGGGGCCAACAGGGAGGACTTCAGTCTTTCCCATGTTGAACTTGGTGGTTGAGGCAAGGCACCATTCGTCTGTGACTGCTTCCATGTCTGACCACTTGTCTTTTCTGGACAGGAAGAGGCTGGCGTCATCGGCAAAGAGCTTGCAGATGAGTCTGGCTTCTTCTCCTGGGACCCGAAGGCCTTTCAGGAGGGAACAGCATAGTGATTCTGCCAGTGGTTCGATGGCAAAGTCAAACAGAAGGCAGGAGATTGGGTCGCCTTGCCTTACTCCCCTCTCTATGGGGTATGGTTTTGAGAGGGTTTTATTGATCATGATTGAGGTCTCTGCACCTGAGTACAGGTCCTTAATTCGATCTATGAAGGGGGCTGGTAGGCCATAGGCTGCCAGGATGTCCCATAAGTAGGTGTGGTCTATTCTATCATATGCCTTTTCTTGGTCTAGAGCAACGATGCTTCCTTCTTGCTCTGTAGTTTCGCAGTACTCTGTCACTATTTTGGCGAGTTTGACATGGTCAAGGATGTCTCTTCCTGGAATAAAACCAGCTTGGTCCTTGTGGATGACCTGGGGGGCAATGTTCCCTAGTCGTGATGTGTAGACTCTGGTTTCCAGCTTGTAGTCTGCATTTAGTAGCGAGATTGGGCGATAGTTTTTTATGTCGTCCTTGTCGCCTTTCTTGTATAGTAGGTGCATAACACTCTTTTTATACTCTTTAGGTGTGCCTATTGTTATTCGTGAACGGGCATTCCAGACCTTATATAGGATTCCTGAGATGGATGGCGACTTGGGTCCAGCATCAGTTGGTTGTTTTCCACTTTCCTGATCAAGCCAGTACTTGTAGAATTCATAAATGAAACCATCCGGGCCAGGATTCACAGAGATAAATCATCTGGATAGAATATAGGTAATTGAAAACCTGCCAAGAAGGCCATGATTAATAAATATATATCCTACTGGTGTTAATCCAGTCCACATGAAAGGTACTTTTATAAGCTGGGATAGCATTGTAATTAAAAGGGCTTATATCTGATATATATATTTTAGGCTAACAGAACCTAAGAGGGTCTACTTGATGACTGAAGTTCAAGGATATATGTAGAATGGCCTGGCACAGATTAATGACCTCATGGCTCTTGAGAATGTCAAGTTTGATCTTATGCAAGAAAAGCCTTGCTGCCTATCAATCAAACCTCAAAGCTCTCAGTTTATCATACCCACCAAAATCAAGATGAATTGGCTAGTATTTACCATGATATCTAGAGTATCAATACTATTCTTAGTATTTCTTAACCAATTGTTGGCATCTACTCCCTCTTGTGCCAGTGGATTCAGCAATCACAACTATGATGATGAGCTAATACTTCTTAGCACTGTTCCTGCTTTCTCTTATCAAGGAAAGGGTTTTCTTCACTCACTCCATCTCTCTGCAAGCAAGAGGGAGGAAATTTGTTGTACATTTGATATCAATGAATATAAGGAAGGTATCAATATATTGTATAAGCAGGAAGATGTTGTTGAGGTATTGGTTGTATAGTTTAGAATATCAAGATAAGTGTTTGGATATGAAATATTAATCATGTAGAATATAATCCATTTACCACTCATCCCTTAGTCTATATAATTTGTAGTGGAATTTCAGATTAGGGATGCTCTAGGAGATGCTATGATTACAGATTTCTCTTGTAGCTTTTTTCAGCTGTGGCTTGCTTATATTGTTGTGTTTAGGTAATCTAAGGCTACAACAATGTTACAGCAAGTGATAATAGTTTGATGATATTAATATAGAATCATATAGAAAGAGCAGTTGTTTTGGAGCTGTTGATTAGTGTTAGTTGAACTTAAGCCTTTTTTCTTTCTGTTTGTAAGTGTTTTTATTTTATTTTATGAATTCTTTATCAATGAATAGTCCTGTTGCTTCTGAGTTGATCATGGTTTCTATAGGGTACTCCTTGGTTCCCTGAATTAATGTGCTCTCTATGGATAAGTGTTGTCTTCCTTGGCCCAGAGGGTTTAGTGCACCTAGATGGAGGGCCTGGTATCAGAATACATCTCAACATTCAGTAAGAAGCAACTGTATTCAGTATTATAAAATACCTATCAGAATACATCTGATAAAAAATGGTACATTAGCCACAGTAAGAATAGTAAGAGCAATAAACAAGAGACTGTACCTCAGCATTCAGTAAGAAGCAACTAAGGTATAGTTTAATGAGATGGCTAGCTATTTAGATGCATTGGGGACAAAGCCCAATGTGATAAAGTACAATAATAAGAAAGATGGACATATCACAATGAACAAATGCATGCAGCATATATGGGGCATATCGATTACACTTCAATGGTTTTAGATGAACACATTAGTTATCTTTGACACCCCTACTCAAATGAAGACCCATCACCTTAGAGTGTTGAACATGAGTGTTGTAGGTGAGGCTCTTGGTGAGAATGTCAGCAACTTGATTAGTGGTGTTGATGTACATGAGTTCAACATTGCTGGCCTTGACACATTCCTAGACATAATGGTGCTGGATATCAATGTGCTTGGTGCACTGGTGGTGCTCAGGGTTCTTGCTGACTGCAATCGCACTGTTGTT
Source organism: Tulasnella sp. JGI-2019a (assembly GCA_019633535.1). Lineage (NCBI taxonomy): Eukaryota > Fungi > Basidiomycota > Agaricomycetes > Cantharellales > Tulasnellaceae > Tulasnella sp. JGI-2019a. The sequence goes on along the minus strand of WSUE01000517.1, from coordinate 7,828 downwards.
GTCAATGAAAATGGTTGTGGCACTTGTGACCAGATATCCAAGCTCAGAGAGGGTGAGTCTGAGCCATATGGCCTCCTTGACAGCTTATGTTGATGCTATATATTTGGCTTCTGTAGATGAGAGGGTGACTGTCAGTTACTTCTAAGTTCCCCAGCTGATGGCCATGCTATTTAGGGTGAAAACATATCTGGTGTATGATTGGTGATTGTTGTGGTTATTTCCCTAGTCTGAATCACAATAGCTGATCAGTTTGATCCTGTTCATTTTGGCAGGGAATACAAGCTTGTAGTTGGCAGTTCCCTTGACATATTGGAGAGTATGCATAAGAGATTCCTAGTGCTGATGGCCAGGATTAGCAGAGTACTGAGCAAGGGTGCTGACAGAGAATGAGAGATCTGGTTGAGTCATCACCATGAGGTACATGAGAGATCCAAGGACCTGTCAGTATAGGAGGTTCTTGACATCATCATGATCAGCTTCAGATACTGGTGAGTCTTCCCTTGATAAGCAGACTCCTGATGCAAGTGGTGTCAAGATGGAGTGACAATTGCCCATCCCAAACTTCTCCAGCACTTCCAGTGCCACCACCTTCTGTCCCATCCTGTAGCCTCCATTGTTTTCCTTCATGTATTGCATATTTGTGAATTGTGAGATGAGTCTGTGGTCCATGAGCTTGTACTCAGCTGTGAGCTGCTTCTTGAAGTCCAGGATGCACAGGTTGGAGCTGCTGGTGATGTAGAAGTCATCAACATGTAAGGCAACTGCAACAATATCACTGTCATTGCAGTGTATGTATATTGACTGATCAAGGTTGCATTGATGGAAGCCTACTGTGGTTCACAAGGTAATGAGCCATCTGCAGAAGTGAGCCATTGCACTCACCAGGCCGGTTTTAGGGTGATTTTCACGATTCAAAAGTATGAATTTGTTAGCAAGATATATAAAAAGCTTTGCTCCACAATATACAAGGATTTGATGTGCTTTTGAAAGGTTGGGAGTAATTTTAATTTACTCAGGTTGGAATGTCAACCATTATCAACAATTTAAGATCAACTTCCCCTCACATTGACCCCATTTCAACTTCAATATTTTCCAAACTTGACACATGTATTATAGTACAGGACCTCTATGATTGTCTTGACTCTGGCATATTTCCTGTCATTTTTGTGGTAGTTATATGCAATGTACTGCAGATTATCACCTGCTAGGTTTCCCACCCTTATCAAAATGCTGATTGATCCCATTCATGTCATTTTTCTTCATCTCAAATAGCTTCATGAGGCTTGAATAGTAAGTAAGGTCATGACATAAATTTGAGCACAAAGAGCAACATAGGAGGTCATTACAACCATCAGTGGATCATGGTAGACTCTATCACCCCTGACATGGAAAAGGATGACCTCTCACTCATTGCAACTTCTGAGGACCAGATGGAGGCAGCCATAGTAGCCATCCTAGCTTCAGGGCTTACAGCCAAAGGGAAGCCTATTCTGAGTTGTAGGAAAGTAGCTAAAATGTACCAGGTCGACTGGACCACATTGCAACACCACTGTAATGGTGGTCTGACCTGCACCAAGGCTCATGAAGACCAGATGCTGATATCAGTTGGTTTTGAGCTTGCTTTGAAGGAGTGGATCAAGGCTATTGGGTACCGAGGCATTCCAATAACCACACCCTTGTTTCTTGAGAAAATCTCTGAGCTTTGTGGAATCACACCCAGGGTGAACTTTATATATCGATTCAAAGCACATCACCCAGACCTAAAGGTATGCCCAATCCACTCCTAAACTGCGAGATGTGGATTTACTGATTGAGATCTCTAGGCATGGTGAACTGTCTCTTTAGAGGTCAAGCAGGGCAAAGCACTCAATAGAAGCAACATTGGTGGATTCTTCGACCTCCTGGAGGGAATTCAGGCTCAGTACAATATTCCACCAGAGAATATCTTCAATATGGATGAAAAAGGTGTTCAACTCGGCATTGGCAATGGCCATCAGCGTGTCCTTATCGACAGGGATCAGAAGGATGTGAATGCACTGACAAATGGAAACAAGGAGATGGTGACTGTTTTAGAGACAGTTTGTGCTGATGGGTCTGCTGACATTCCTCCATACTATATCTATCAAGAAGTGAAGATCCAGAGGGCTTGGTAAGAAGTGAATCCTCTCAAGGCAGCATGAGTGGCCATCTCAGTCAAGATTTCAATATTACCTGACACCTCATATCATCCTACTGTAGCATTGGTGTCTCTGAGTCCGGTTGGAGTGATAGCCAGCATGCCATCAACTGGATCATCAAAGTCTTTGGTCCACACTCAAAGCGACATAATAAGTCAGGCAACTATCAGCTGCTCATCATTGATGGTCATCAGTCACATTGCACAATCGAGTTTGTCTGCTTTGCCAAGAATGAATGGATTATCATCATCTGTCTTCCTCCTCACTGTACTCATGCCATGCAGCTGGAGGATGTTCGTGTCTTTGGCCCCCTTGAAGTATACTGGAAACAAGAAGTCACAGCAAGGGCAAGACATCGTGTCGCCATCACAAAGGAGTTTGCAATGGTCTATGCTTGAGCTCGGAGTCGAGCCTTCATACCAGATACCATCAAAGCAGCCTGGAAGAAGACTGGCATCTACCCACTCAACAGACTCGCCATCCTTGATTCACAATATGCGCCAGCATTAAACACAACAACCGCCTCTGCTCAAGCTGTTCCTGCATCAGTCTCTGCACTTGTTACAATGAGCACAGGCATGTTATCTACACTCTTGAGCTCTGTTGAGCTACAAATAAGATAACTTGCTGTCATCTAGCTCTCCCACCCTGCATCACTGGATTGCCACCTCTGCAGCTTGCTCAGCAGCCACACATGTCACGATCGAAATCTCAACCACTTTCCCTTCCATCCTCCACACCCCTCTCATTGCACAGCGCCCATCCTGTCACTACCTTCACTCTCAAACACGCCCCACCTCGCCTTCCTCTTACAGCTTCCCTGCTTGACTATCAGAATGCTCATCATGCCTTACATCAAGCACTTGATGGCTCACTACAACAAATGGAGCATGACTTCGCGAAGCACATTATTATAGACAGCGAGAATCAGGAGCTACGCCAGGAACTCTATGGCAATATAAAGTGGAAAGATGACAAACTTGATTGCATCCTCTTGTACCCTCTCTTGAGCTCTTTCCTCTGCCAGGATCTCCCTCTCGACCACCCTTTCGGCTGCTGTCTGAGCCACTTCAACCTTTCTCTCCTCTCCTTTCCTCTTCGCGTACTCTTTATAAACCTGCTTTGCCTCTTTTGCCACTGCATCCCACTTCCTCTTGCGGTCATCCACCTCAGCCTGTGCTATTGCCTCATCAGAGGTCAGGACACATGCTCCTGTATTGAGGTACTTCAAGGCAGTAGTGAAGGAGGTTAGCAACGCGAGAAAGGCAGCCAAGAAAGCAGCTGCTAAGGAGGCCGGGAGCAAGAGAAGGCAGTGGCGAAGGTGTTGAGTGATGCAGCAAAGGAGGTCGAACGGGTGGCTGCCAAGGTAGCGAGAGTGGCACAGTGTGCAGCAGCCAAGGTGGCTGCTGATGCGTTGAAGGAGGTACAAATGGCCATGAAGGTAGCAGCAAAAGAGCTCAAGGACCAGGAAAAGGCAGTCATTAAAGCCCAGAGGGTCAAGAAGGCAGCGGATTGCCGAGCCTTGAATGACAAGGAGAATGGTGATCTGGTTGCAAAGGAACCGGAGCTAAGGACGGCCTCGAAGCGCACCACTGCCCTCGCCGATCTCGACGACCCCCTGCTGATGCTCTGATCATAAAGCGCCCTCGACCAAGACCCAAGGCAAAGACAAACCCACAGGCACTCATGCCTCTCGCCATTCCTGCTGCTGCACAACCGCTCTCAAGTACTTTGGTAGCCAACACTAGCATTGATGCAATACACCTCCTTGCAACCTCTGAACAACTGCCTCCTCCCCCTGACCTGAAGCCATTGAGATATGTCAGCTGGGCTGTTATCTGATAACCTCTAGCTATTATATTGTCAATTTGTCATCAACTGCTGATTTCGCAGCGGAATTACTCGTTCTGACTTGTAAATCCCCCTCTATTGGTTTAAAAATACTTGCTTGCTTTGCACTACACTTTAAGTATTTACTTTACGACCTCTAGCTACCATGAATCGTCTTTATAGTGCTCAATACAGGGGTTTCATGCAGGTGGCTCACTTCCCAGTGGCTGCGTGTTTGGCACGCCTTTTGACCCAGTGATCACCCACCTTGTATAGCATATGCAATTTCACTTCTTAAAGCACAAGATTTTACTAGTACCTGACGAAGATGTATATCTAATAGCTCGCAAAAATTTTAAGCACTAACGTGTCAATAGAGGGAGCAGTCTGAATCCGCGTGGCGGAGGTATGAAGAGTGGCTCATTACCTGGTGAACCACAGTAGTGCCAAGAGGAATGCATTGACCCTGTTGTGCCATGCCCGCCTGCCTTGTTTCAGTCTGTAGAGTGCCTTGTAGAGGTAGCATACGAAGTCACCAGGGGTCTCGAAACCTTCTGGCTGTTCCAGGTACACCTCCTCCTCGAGATCTCCATTAAGAAAGGCGGTCTTGATATCAACAGAGTGTATCGCCCATTTGAATTGAGATGTGATAGCAGTGAGGAGGCAGAAAGAAGTTGGCTTGGTGGTAGAGACCCAGGTCTCAAGGTAGTTGACTCTGTAGACCTGCGAGCATCCCTTGGCAATGAAGTGAGCCTTGTGGTCATTGAGTTTGCTGTCATTGTCAAATTTATATCGGTAGGTCCATCTGGACTTGATGACATGCTTGTTCTTCAGCCTAGGAACCAACACCCACATGTTGTTTTCCTTGATTGACTCCATCTCTTGTTCCATTGCTGTCAACCACTCTCCTGCCTCTAGTCCGTCCATCGCCTCGCAATAGGACCCTGGTTCCACCATCGCTGCCAGCGCTACTGGCGCATCTCCTCCTGCCTGTGCTACTCCTCCATTGCCCACCGTCATGTTCTCCATCTGTGCCTGCAGCTGTGCTGATGAACATGTTGGTGCAGAACCCAGTTCCCTTCTTTTTCTGGTCTGAATCCTTGTGCTCTTTGGCTTCATGACCTCTGTACTGTCCAGAGACCTGTGGATGACCACCAGTGTCTCATTTTCGCTGTCCGACATTCCCAACTCGTCCTCTGCTTCAACAGGTGTCCAATCATCATCTGCTGCCTTTAGCTCAGTCAGGACCTTAGCATAAAGGTCTCCCACTGTCTTGGTGGCTGACTCACAGAATGTAACATCGCGGGATTTGACAATCTTCTTCTTGGTGGTATCATAGATGCGGCAGGCTTTGGAGTTGTCGAAAAATCTGACAAAGGTGCTGAGAGTCGATTGCTTATCAAGCTTTTTCCGGTCAGGGTCGAGGTTGTGGTAGTGGACAGGAGAGCCAAAGATGTGAAGGTGTGACAGGTTCGGGACTTTCCCATAGAAGATTTCAAATGGGGTGCAGCCATTCAGGACTGGAGTTAGCATGATATTGTGTAGATAGACTGTGTGATGGATGGCTTCGCCCCAGAAGCCAGATGATAGTGCCATGTCAATGAGTAGACAGCAGGTGCATTGTGTGATTACGCCATTGCCACATTCTGCATAGCTATTCTGTTGTGGCGAATGAGGTGAAGTGGTCTGTTGGATAATGCTGTGCTCCCTGAGCCATGCCTGTGAGAAGCCATTGATGAACTTGCTACTATTGTCGACCCTTATTGTCTTGAGGCATCGATCGGTCTGGTTTTCAGCACGAGCTTTGAAGGTTCTGAGGTTGTCGAGGATCTCTTCTTTCTTCTTCGTGTGGCAGAGGAAGATTGTCATGAAGTATGAGTAGTCATCAATCCATAGGTTGAAGTAGTGATGACCTCTGATAGAGTTGACTGACATTGGGCCACAAAGGTCTGAATGAACGAGTTCCAGGGGTGCTTGGGTGGCAGTCTGTGACTCCTTAGGAAAGGGGATCCTCTTCTGTTTTCCTTCGGCACATGTGGGGCAGTTGGTGGGTAGGGCCTGGCGATCGATGACAGTTCTGGTGGTTGCATCCGAATCCACTAGTGTGAGTGCGTGGTTGCCGATATGGCCCATGCGATGGTGCATGAGGAGGGTGTCCACTATCCCCTTCCTTTCATCCTTTGCAACTTTTGTGACCTCTGCTTCTGCCTTCATATTCCCCACCCTGAGGTAGTATAGGCCATCCTCTAGGTCTGCCTCCCCCATGGCCTTGCCTTCATGCATGATTGTGCCATGCTGTTTGCCAAAATGGATTGTACACCCCTTCGAGACCATTGATCGAACTGAGACAACATTCTTGTTTATGCCAGGGATGTAAAGGACATCTGTGAAGACTCCTTCAGCAGTGGCACCATCTGTGAGCTCCAGATTGAGGTAGATGTGACCAGTTCCAGCTGCCTTGATGGTTGTGCCATTGGCCATTGTAATTTCAACTGAATAGTCTGTGGTGTTGAGGTCTGTGAAATAGGTTCGATGAGGAGGAGTGAAGCAACGATGAGTCATAGGAAGGGTGAGGACTGTGAAGGTTGTGATGGGGTCTCCACTACGAAAAACCTTTCGGCTTTATCAGCCTCATCAGCACATTATCCTCAGAGGATTGCACATGGCACAGGGGTTCTGAGAAGCCCTGCCTGCATGTGTGAAGCGCGTGGGGATTGAATTGAAAATTATTCTTGTGAGAGAAAAGAGGGACACCTTACAGCCGCATGACCTTCTCACTCTGTCATCATGTAAGAAATTGCGCAATGAAGACGAATAAATTGCGCGCTTAATCACATGTTCTTCATGCTCGCTAAGCCGAACCGGTCAAATGACTATCCCAGGGATGGAACCACCAAGTCTCCATCTCAGTCTGAGGATCCGAGGGGCCGAGGCCCACTCTCTCCTCTGCAACTGAGTTTCGACCTCGAGGTTCCACGTAAGGGCCGAGGAACTATCTCAGTTCCTCGAACACAGCCCTACTAAGGCACAAGGCCTGTTCGTGACTAGTCCTTGGTACCGAGACAACGCCTTGGACCCCTTACCCTGTTGTTTACTGTTGCTTCGAATTAGGGTTCATCGTCCTAACTCTGCTGACGAGTCTAGAATGAATCTGCAGTGCAACGTTAGGTTAGGTTCGACGAGGAGGAGCGAAGCGACGACGAGTCGTAGGGGTTGTGAGGACTGTGAAGGTTGTGATGGGATCTCCACCACGAAAACCTTTCGGCTTTATCAGCCTCATCAGCACATTATCCTCAGAGGATTGCACATGGCACAGGGGTTCTGAGAAGCCCTGCCCACACGCGCGAAGCGTGTGGGGATTGAATTAAAAATTATTCTTGTGAGAGAAAAGAGGGACACCTTACAGCCGCATGACCTTCTCGCTCTGTCATTGTGTAAGAGAATTGCGCAATGAAGACGAATCAATCGCGCGCTTAACCACATGTTCTTCGTGCTCACTCAGCCGAAACGGTCAAATGACCATCCCAGGGATGGAACCACCAAGTCTACACCTCAGTCCGAGGATCCGAGGGGCCGAGGCCCACTCTCTCCCCCGCAACTGAGTTTCGACCTCGAGGTTCCACATAAGGGCCGAGGAACCGTCTCAGTTCCTCGGACACAGCCCTACTCAGGCACAAGGCCCTTTCGCGACCGTCCTCGGCAGCCGAGGCGACGCCTCGGACCCCTTACCCTGTTGTTTACTGTTGCTTCGAATTGGGGTTCACCACCCTAACTCCGCCGACGAGTCTAGAGTGCTTCCGCAGCGCGGCGTTACCCGCGCC
>WSUE01000516.1:0-11419 GCA_019633535.1 Tulasnella sp. JGI-2019a | reverse complement strand
AGAAGACAAGAAGCCCCAGAAATAGAAATAGGAGATGAAGTATTCATCAACAGAATAAACATACCAACAGACAGACCAATGAGAAAGCTGGATTGGAAGTACCTCAGACCATTCAAAGTCTTAGAAAAAATAGGGAAAAGAGCTTTCAAGTTAAAAATGCCAGAAAAATCAACATTACACCCAGTATTCCATGTTGGATTACTAGAAAAAAGAAACAAAGACAATTGGAACAGAGAACCAATCTTAGTCCCACCAGTAATCATCAATGGAGAAGAGGAATGGGAACTCAATGAACAGAATGGAATCCTAAACTCAAGAATTAAGAACAATAAACTTGAATACTTCATCAACTGGCAACAAGGCCCAATCAATGAATGATCATGGGAACCAGCAGAAAATCTAGAACATGTGCAGGACACAATCAAAGATTTCCACATGAAAAATCCACTAGCAGTAAAAAAGGCACCTCAACCATGAAGAATACTCAGAAGAAACAGAGAATGAAGAAACCTGAATTCACCCCACCAATACCAAGATATGCAACAAACCCACTTCAGATCTCATCAGCAACTCATGCACAAACCCCATTCAAGACCTCATTCAAGGCTATCAGCAAAGGGGGGGGTAATGTCATGGTTAGTTGCCAACAACCACTCATTTCAGTCTTTCATGTGATCTTATCAAGGTCCCTGTCAATGGGGACCTGACTCAGGAACTGGCAACATCAGAGTTACTGGAGTTAACAGACTTAACATTCTAAGAATTAGCAATGACATCATTGATGATGTCATCTGTAGTCTGCAGAAGCTATTATTAGTTCTGTAGCACACAGCTCTTATATTTAGTTACTGGAAGCCAGACTGACTCATTGCATGACTCAGCTGGAAGCTGCAGTAGTTATTCTTAGATAGGAGCAGCAACCACAGCTTGCAGCTGAAGCTGCAGCTGGCAACTGCAGTAGAAGTAGAAGCCACAGTTGTAGAAGCAACAACCACAGCCTGGGAATAACTGCATAGACCCAGGGTATATAAGGAGGGGGATCTGAGCAGGTCTCAGTTCTCCATTCCACCCTCTTATTGCTATCACAAGTGAATACACCTCTCATACTCTCATATAAACCTTTGTGCATTACCCCCCAGTCCTCCAACATCATCAGCAACAGTGAGTAGGACTCAGTTGACCTGAGCACCTTTTCTTATCAATGTCTAGGAACATTGTGAACTGACAAAACAACTCACTCACATGCAGAGTCTGGATCCTTGCAATGACATTTCCCATCCTGATGGTATGCCCATCATGGTAGGCACATCCAGTACAAGTGCCTTCTCAACAGGTCTGAAGTTGAACCAGCTGGCAGTTGGGGATGCCAGGCTGATATAGCCTATGACTTGACCATATTTGTTGACACCCATAATACATGCTGGTCTGTTAGTCATTTTTAGGCAAGTCAGCAAGTAAGGTAACAACAATGGACAATGTGATCATACAAGGTTGGAGGCAACTTATTGCTAGAGTGTAAAGGTGTCAAATCATCAACCAACTTCCCAAAGCTCAGGCAATCCCAGTGATTGCTCACCATAATGCTTTGGCCTTACTATTGGTAATGATATTCTCACCAGGGTCATAAGGAGGAGGCATATCAGGTGTTGAACAACTGCTTCCTAAACCCATGAACTTCGATAACAGAACTCTGAACCAACTACATTTGCCATGATCACTGCCTTCAAATTCCTTTCTGGGAATTGTAGAGCTCCCCATGCGATTTGAGGTTGTTGGTTTGTTGGATAGATGAACAATGTGGAGGAAGATGATTGAGTTTGGACAGGGAGGCTATGTTTCATAGCAAAAGGAATGTTTGGCACTTATGATGGGTGCATTGTCTCATATGCAGAGTGATGCACCACAAGCATATGTAGACCTGAAAGCAGTGTTATGGGATTGAAAAAGGGTAAGTTGTCAGAGTGAGGGCTGATCTAGCTGGAGTAGAAAATCTGATCTAGCCAGCCTGAAGTATGATTTGGCCAGGATCAGACTTTCAGGCTGGCTAAATCAGATTTTCTATTCCAACTTCACTCTGGTAATCATAGCGGTGGCAAGCATCAGTCTCCAATTCTACTATCCTAACTTGCTCAGGCTTGCCTACAGCTCACCCTCATGCTTTGACAGTAGGTGTAAAATAATCTTTGGTTTGCAGTATTAGTTTGCCCTCATGGGATATGGTAACCAGAAATAAGACTGTATCACCTCAATGGACCCCTTCTGTCTTGTGTTATTCCCCATAAGGGGAGTTAACAACTTTGGTGGATAACAGGCAGGATTCTATCTAAAATATGTTTAACAGATGTTATGCTTGTGATTATTACTGTCTGACAAAACCTTCTTACTACATAGAATTGGGAATTTTACTAGGCATCAGTGTTCTAACATTCCGGGCTCACCTACAGCTCACCCTTGGGACATGATAGTCAGACGTCTTTTGTGTTCATACCCACTGGCTTGTGCTTCCTGACCATTTGATTCACTTTCCTTTGCAACTGGGCACAAAAGCGGGTCAAATAATTCACTGCACAGCTCCTACAGTGCCCCTCAAGCTCCCACAGATGAGACGTTATATTTGCTGGGTCCACGCCTTTTTCGCGAGTCGGGACACGGATTTAACGGGCGTTTCGACCGCTGACACTCTGACAAAACCCTCTCTACTATCGTAGCGGCGGCGGGCGCCAGTCCCCGATTCTACCATCTTGACTTGCTTGAGCTCGCCTACGGCTTGCCCTCGTGCTTCGACAGTGGGGGTAAAATAATCTTTGGTTTGCAGTATTAGTTCGCCCTCACGGGATATGGTAACCGGAAATAAGACCGTATCACCTCAACGGACCCCTTCTATCTTGCATTATTGGAGTGAACAACGTTTGTGGATAACGGGCGGGATTCTATCCAAAATATGTTCAACGGATGTCATGCCCGTGATTATTACTGTCTGACAAAACCTTCTTACTACATAGAATTGGGAATTCCACTAGGCTTCAGTGTTCTAGCAATTCCGGGCTTGCCTACAGCTCGCCCTTGGGACGTGATAGTCAGACGTCTTTTGTGTTCATACCTACCGGCTTGCGCTTCCTGACCTTTCGGTTTGTTTTCCATTGCAACTGAGCAAAAATAAAGCGGGTCAAAGGTCTCACCGTACAGCTCCTACAGCGCCCCTCAAGCTCCCACAGACGAGACGTTATATTTGCTAGGTCCACGCTTTCTTTTAAGTCGAGACACAGATTTAATGGGCGTTTCGACCGCTGACACTACAACCCTCTCCACTACGTAGAATCGGGGACGTAGAATCGGGGACTTACCCTCTTGCGGATGGGATCATGGTGCAGCGATGCTTCAAGCTATGAGGGCTTTGTGACGCAAGTTTGCGATGGCTGTCAGTGATCAACGATCTATTTTTCAGGCTGTAGCTTAATCACCCTGAATGACAGATGTATCCGTAGTGACCATCTTTGACGTTATTAGCTGTCTCATCCACCTATCCAGGTGCTCCGTCGATCTCCGATCTTGAAACCATGTCCGCCTTCAATTTATGAGTGAAGCCTTTGACACATTTCGCTAGAGGAATGTAAATGACGGATCAGATTCCGGGAAAACCGTATTTGCTTGTTTACAAGTCCGCTTGTCTGGCGACTTCGTGCCACGTTTATCAGACTAGGAGCCATGCATTGACCATTGCATATATTAATTTATCCTGTAACCCGATGGGTGACTCGCATTGGAAGCTATTGCCTGGTGGAATGTCACATAACCGGTGGATATTCGGAATACCGACCAAAGTAAGAGTGAGATCGTCGACATATGAAGGGATATATGACAAGATAATTGAAGGGCGCCAAGAGGAGGATGGGCCACAATCTCTAAGTATATATTCAAAGTTTAATGAGAGGAAAGTCGTAAGGATCAGCTGATCGTATAGGCGAGTGAGTACAAGTGACTCCAACATGAACAAAGCCAAAGACAAGTGAAAGGCGGCGGAGAATTTAGCAACCTGGCTGTGACGCACGAATATCTCATATATCATCTTCCGAGATATTTGTTTCGTCCTTTCGGCGGTTCACCCGACCAGGGCTTCGAAGACAGTTCGCTACGCCAGCCCGAACCCCAGCTCCGTGTATGTTTGGTGTACCTTTGTGAATGCCGCCCGGGCTTCGTCATATCGACCTTGCATCCGGTGAACTTCTCCCAGGCTCCAGAAACAGTTTGCTCCGCTGAGCCGATTGCCCAGCTCCGAGTATGTTCGGTCCGCCCGTTGGAATGCTGCCCGGGCTTCGTCAAATTGGCCAGACATCCGGTAGATGTCTCCCAGGCTCTTAAGACAGTCTGCTATACCGAGCCGATCGTCTAGCTCAAAGTATGCTCGGTACGCCTGTTGCAATGCCTCCCGGGTTTCGTCATATAGACCTTCCATTCGGTCGACTTCTCCCAGGCTCCAGGGACCGTTCACTACACCGAGCCGATTTCCCAACTCTGAGTATGTTCTGTTCGCCTCCTCTGATGCCGCTCTCGTTGCATTGTACTGGTCTAAACGGTACAAAATCCTCCCCAAACAGTAAAGACTACGAGCCAGCTCGTCTAGTTTCAATTCTTGTCGACACACCTCTACCATATTTTGAATAACCTCCAATCGAGGCCGAGTGTTTAGCTGATAAGTGCAAAATATAAGCGCAGCGTCTATGGCACTATTGGAGCCAGGTTGGATCGCATCAGGCAATATCACCTCCAGATTAGTTTCTTCATTCCCTAAGGCTTGGCATCGTTCACGAAGTCCATATCGCCAGGGTCGGAGGCGCGCTCGGCGATAAATCTCATGTAAGCATCATAGAGTGCTTCCTTGAGATCAGCTGACAGCGAATGGTGCTTCAGGGCGTATGCTCGGATGGGAGAAAGAACCTGAAGGGTCGGTGATCCAGCCCCTGGATTGATTAGTGTTGCACTTCGAAGCGTTGCCTTGGCCAAGATCAGATTCTGAATGTTCGGGACTAGATTCAGGAGCAGTATCACGCTTGCCCCGGCAGGGAGCACAGCGATCACCGACAGGAGTGTCAGCGCTTCTGGAACGGATCTCATCAGATTGTTCTCAATAGAGACTCGGATAGAGATGTTAACGCTCTTGTTCTTGTCTGTACCATGCAGAAGATCCGTCCCAATCGCCTTGTCCTTCCATGCTTCAAGGAGCGCCGTCGGTATCTCTCCAATTCTCCCAAAGCTGACCATGAGCTTAATTGCCAGTGGCATTTACGGCAGCTCGTCGAGAAACGAGTCAAGAGAGCTGTCACTAACAGCGTTAGGGTCAATGTTGATGTAGAGGTCACGAGCTGCTTCTTTCGGTAAGGCCGGAAGCGGCTCTAGCCAGGGGCGCGACCATGCGATGTTAGTCGATAGCGAGATGTTCGATCGCATCGTGATTAGAATGGCAATGTGAGGAAAGGAGGCCAGCAAAGAGAGAATCTCCTCAACGTGGGTTTGTTCCTCGGGAATATCCCAAGGTGCCTCGAAGTTATCGAGGAGTAACAGAGTCGGTTGGTTGTTTGAACGAAGTCGAATCTTGACATCTCCCATCCGATCGCCAGACGAGTTCTCAATGTGAAGGCTCCTGGCAATAAGCTCGACGAAGAGTGCAGTAGAAGTGGCCTGCTCGCTGCGAACAAAGAAACGAGCCTCCCGAAACTTCTGCTCCACATCCGCATGCTCCGTGACGGCTAAAAGTAGGGCCGTTTTCCCGATCCCTCCAGGGCCGAGGATCGCCAAGCGTGGACTCGCCGTTGATGTGATACGACCAGCCACGTCGTTGACCTCTTCATCTCGTCCGTATAACACTGCTGCTTGAGATGGAAGTACTAAAGAGGACAGGAAGACCCTATGTTACTATATGGTCAGTGGCGAGCCATTGAGCCGGCCAAACTATGGACTCACTTATCTTGAGCTTTCGACCCTATAGTCTTCTCGAGAAGCAAACTTATTAGAAACGTTTGTTAAGGCCCTTGACGATCGAAGCGGACCACGTTCTCCAAAGCCCCACGATACCCTTCACGTCGGTATGTATATCGCTCACTTCCGCACGTATATCCTAAAGCTGAATGACATCTTGTATCTGACCTTCTACCTATTATCGAGCGTGGTTAGAAACCTCCTGTTCGGATGTCAACGGTATGACTGACCTGGAAGGTATCCATCGCCCAGTTGATCTGGGTCGTATAGCATCCGATTTCTGACCGTTCTCGAAATAGAGTAGACTGCTCTTGATGAACCCCCGTGTCGTCCGTGGATCCGTGGTCGCTCGCATTCCTTCGATTTCGGTCAGTATGGTACTCAGTTGCCTGTCGGCCTGCCGTTAGTCGCTTTATATGACAGTATAGTAGATTGAAACCTAGCCCACCCGCTGAGTCGCTGCACGTTGGTTCTGATATCTACTGCGAGGTCATCATCACTCGTGCCTCGGTAGGAGTCGGATATCACGACAAGCAAGCCCAGAAGATGTTCGACAAGTGTCTTCATGTCGTCGCGATTGGCTTTGACTCCCTGGCCAATACAAGGTATCATATAGCAAATCTACCAATCCATGATCAGTGGCACGGACCTCGACGACGGTAATTATCTGGGAGAGAACACCAATGACGGCACCCACGCAGGGCGGGTTGATCAGCTTAGCAGCCTTGGAAAGAACATCGAAGCTGATCTTTGTGCCGCCGACGATATATGGAGCAACAACTTTCCCTCGTTCCTAGAAATGATCTTCACAATGGCTGGCGGTAGATCGTACAAGTAACAACATGAGACGTACTTCGTTTCTCGCCTGATAAACATCTCTTCTTGGGTAAAATATGAATTATTGCCCAACTTTGAATCCCCACACCTCAAACCGTCACGTTTTCACTTGCTTGCTTTTTTAATGCCATATGTATCACTATCATATCTACACTATAACCGAGACTATTAATCAAGAAAGAAGCATTGAAGATGGCTGGTTCAGGACATCACGAGTCCAGCAACTTCATGCTAATTACAAATACACCGCGGACGCCCCTGGCGGACCTGACAGATTGCAGGAACATATTCATGTTGATGTGGCTCCTCGCGCAACACGGAGACTCATTAGATTGTGGATACCATTATCTAGATTACGAAGATGAGTATAGTGGGACTGAATAACGTATACTCCGCAGGCGGACTTCTAGATCATTCCGAACTCTAACAGACTGCGCCGAATCCTGGTTAGTGCCTTTGGAAATGCCGTGGCCCCGGAGCGGCGGTAAGAGAAAGTTTCGAAAGGTGAGGCATTTTGCGTGACTGGCGACACCCTGTTCCGAAGCTTCTCAACCTTGTCCTCGAGCAGAGTAGCTGTCCCATATACATGCCAGTCATCGATGAACTTGTCATGTGGATACTTGGGATGGCCAGAAGGAAGCGACACCTCGTCTTCCGAATTTAGGGCTGCAAGGCCACATATCGTGGCAGTGGCCGCATTTCATAGATTCTATACACTGGTGAGATCGAATCGCGGATGTCGTGATTTCGCCATGGAAGACTAATCGAAATATGGACAGGCCAGAGGGTTCGCCTGACTCGAAGGGCTCGGACCGGGTACAGACATCATTGAAAGTCACTATTTCCGCCCCCTCTTGCTTGAAATAGTTTGGTACCACCCACTCGTAATCATCTGGCGTAGTTACTGCTACTGCGCCGCGCCGGAGAACGGGAATCACAGCTGGTGGCAAATGCCGATCGTCCTTTGTTATGCCGTGCGTATGGACGGTATCTCCTGCTGAACTTGGAGGCTCCATAGGGGGATTAAACGGACCATGTGTTGGTTGGCTTCTCACCGGGCGTTATAATCACGACACCCGGCTTGATGGACTTGGAGATTGCTCGAATGAATCATACCCTATCAGAGCTCTCAGAATGAAGTCTCTACCTACGAACTGGATCGTCTCAGGAGAATTGTTTAACCATTTTTGGCTAGCATTGGTTCACTATCCTCCTCCAATTGCAAAGTTGTATCACCGCCCCACTCACCTGGCCCACGTAAGTATCTGGATTTGCCGGGGCATTCTGACATGCCAGAATCTTACTGATCCTTCCCTTATTCACTTCGAAGGCCGGATTCGAAAGTCCTGAATGATGGCAGTTTTTGGCCTTGGCTTACTGATTCCAAGGAGTGATCAAGGCCGAAGGATGTTTGAATGGTCGGAATTTCTCGATCGCGCATGCCTAGGCTCTCTTGCGCCGAGAAAAGGCGATTTCACCTCGCATTTCAGTGGGATACTATTTGGGAAGACTATGACTTAAAAGAAAACATTCGGCCGGAAGACTGGTAATGGTCTTACCGAAACAGCACGTTATTCATAGGTTGGGACGCGGTGCGTTGAACAACTAAGCACTTAAGGTACTATTAAGCATTTGAGTAGGATATTGATCAAGAACTTGGATTCGACCGCATTGGACGCACTTGGATATTTACCCCCAGGATAGTGAGCGAGCACCCAGAAGCGGTGTGCAAGACACCTCGAGAGCCCATCATTACCCGGACCAAAACACAATACTTTCCTCAATGATTTCTTGAGGTGTCGAGAATGGCAGTGAAGAGCTTTGACCCTGATTACTATTTATTGCCAAGAGCTTCAATCGTTCCCGCCTGACGTATGCCGAGGCAGTGTCATGCTAACACCGTCGAGTGTATGTACTGGCATCACGTCGGATTTCACATGAGATAGACCAGATGATCAAATGGGGAATCGTGGTCCGCGCCAAGCATCTCACAATTCTACGCTAAGAGAAATCTAGTCACTAAAAAGTTCTATTTTTGCCCTTGGACGTGTACATGGCTATACATCTTCTCGGCCCTGGCCTATACGCCTGCACCGCCTCTGATATCATATCGAGGGCATGGCATAACTCAGTCTTCTCTCCGACGGAGAAGGTGCTAAATTTAGCAGTTTAACCCAAGTTCGTCATCCTGCCTAATAATAGCCAGTGTAAACTTGTAAAGCGCCAAACCTCCTGACCGTTGCCTCCAGCTCCGCCAATCGAAGCGTTTTGCAACAAAGGACTTGTCGAGCCCCAACGAGACACGCCCATCACGACATAAGCGGAAACGAAGGTGAAGAATTCTACAAGAAACGGAAAGACACAGTAAGCGTGCAGGTACAAACCAGTCACTTCGTGCTGCGCCGAGCAGCCTTTGAAGCCTCAAGGGTAGCCACTAAGGCACCGGGGCGAGCGTCGCCTTTCATCGCAAGGAACATCGGGATGATGTCTTCTAGCTTCCGCCAGTACACCATAAACGCGTCCGACTCCCATCGCCCGATCCGCTGAACGATCGCAGGAGGTGCCCCGTCAAGGAGATGCTCGGTCGCTCCGCCGATGCGAAATGAGTGCCCTGTAACGGTTGACAAACCGGCAGCCACCCAGATGGAGTTACATCGCGCCATGAACCAGTCCTTCTGCATCGGAGCCCAGGAATCTGGCCGAGACGGCGAGTGATATGCAAAGCGAGGGGCTGATAAGGACTGAATCAGCTGTCCATTGATTGCAAGGTGATGCTCAAGGGCTGCGATAGGACAGATGTTAGATCCGGGAATCTCTGTGACGATTATCGTAGCTCCATCCATACATGCAGCCTTTGTCCAGGGTATGTCGAAAACTACGTGGCGGAGACTGGATCGTTGCGGCTGTTTGATGGTGACTGTAGAGGACTTGGATGCATGATATATCGGATCAAAACGAGTGCGGTTTGGGACAGTGAGCTCGCCTAACCTGCAGCAGGCCCAGAATGCCGTGGCCGCGACTGCCCAGACAGCGATGTCGAAGGCATCGCTGAGGTCAAGACCATTCCTAAGAGCCCGTATGTGTTCGATTGTGACGGGAGGCCGAGGTATGCGAGACGAAGACTTGGGCTTCAACATCCGCACTCCAGCAATGGTCATTTTCAGACCAGCATCTTCTCCATTCCAAGTCGCGCCTTCCTTCAGATGCCATGCTCGCAGGCCTGCTAGCCACTTCCATACGGTGACATCCGACACCTTGCCAGTGGCCGCATGAGCTACGAAGTTCTTCAGTAGCATCACACTTGCTGGGACCCTCAGGTCTTCTTCAATGTTTCGATAGTCACAGAATTGGTGGAAGCGTAGGAGTCCAGCTCCGTAGTTCATGCGTGTGTCTTCAGTCAGGGAAGCGAGGAGGACGGACTCAGTGTAGACAAGATCGCGATTAGAAAGGCCGTCCATGTTACCACCAAGGAAGGTTTTAACGTAGAAAGATGAGCTCCAGTGTACGATACGGTTTCCGGCTTTGACATGTGGGCGCAACTTGTTGTGTTGGAAGTCACGGACCCTTCTGGCACCTTGTTCTCTGAAGACTTCATCTAGGAGAAAGTACTTCCCACATGTGTCACTGGTCAGTGGAATGGGAGACTGTAGCAGACTTTTTGGGAGGATGTTTAAAACAGACAGAGTGGGACACGACATAACGGAATCGAAGGAGACAGGATTACAATCGCAACTGACAAGAATAAGTCGAAGATATGGGAGAATCTACAAGATATGTGTAATGTGGCATATCAATTCCGATGGAAGGCTGAACATGAATGGGCAATGACGAAATGAGCGGTCCGGCTTTCCTCGTGAAGGACCATCGGCGAGGTTAGACTTGGTATTGACATCACTGCATGTCATCACAAATTCTCCTTTCCCATAATGTCTCTGTAACCCCACATTCTCTACAAATTACTTGTAGATTCTCAACCTAAGTTATCCAGAACTAGAATATATCCATAATTGCATGCTCTGATCAGATTATGCAGACAATAATGATCTGCCCAGACACTTGGCGATTCCCACAATGCATTGCTCTTGTGGCTTTCTTTCTGACCACCCCACCACCTCAACACATGCTATCAATCCTACCATCCCCTTTTATTCTTTAGTCTCTCATGCCATCTCCCCATTTTGCATCATGCATCATTCAACAAATCCTGGCCATCATGGCTCCAGGTGCTGTTGCTGAGTTGACTACTATTATTATCAACAGACCTTGCAAGAGGTGGCAACCATCACTGTCAGGATATTTAGTGCCTCTGCTGCCTTGTTGAGTTAGCTGTCCCTGCCACACTAACTACCAACTTGACTTTTGCAGTTACTTCAACTCACCCAATTCTGTTGCATTGTACCCATATCTCATCAGATTCCATCAGCCTCTCAGGTCTGTCACATTAGTCTTGGTTGTTCCCTCTTTTCACACTGATGTTTTGCTTATGCCTATGTAGACCACAACAGATCCATAGGAGCAAGCCAGAATGATTGGTATTAAGAGTCAGCTCCAAGCTAGACTCTGATAGGCACTACTGTGCTAAGGGTGCCAACCAGGGGTACTTACTGAT